>SAUC01000224.1:0-21884 GCA_004335245.1 Didymella lethalis
TTAAAATATTAAAGTTGTACTTTAAGTAAAGCTTATAAGCACGTGTTCTATTAGTTCTTAAGGATAAGTATAGTAACAGGAAGCTAAGGGGGTTAGTTTGCAATAAGGTGTACAGATATAATCTGTTAGTCTTAAAGGTAGGGGTAATAATAAGTAGTATAGAGTAGACTGTCTAGCTTAAAGGTTAAAGGTTAAGATCTAAAGACAAACTTAATTAACTAGGTTAAACACAAACTATAAGGGTTGTGTTCCTATGTGCTATATACTAACAGTAGGAGAGTGCTTATAGACAAGTAACTAGAGTTTGTCTAATAAGAGGTAAGCAGTTGCTTATAGACAAGCAGTATCATACTATGCTTGTTAAAGAGTAGTTACGTGTGTTATGCTTGTTAACAAGCAGTCACGTAACGCGGCTGTGTGGTTACTTCCTTACTCTAGTCTAGTAAGTCCAAGGCCTAGTTAGTAGTTACTTATTGCTGTGCCGTTCCTGTGCATAAGGATCGTAACATAAGGCTTTTGTAGAATAGTCCTTAATAAAGCAGTAGTTAAAGTTAACAAACTCTAAGAATTCTTAGATTCCTTTAACTAACATAGGTGTTAGCTAATCCTTTATAACCTATATTTTCTTCTTGCTTATTTTAACTCTATATCTTTCTATAATATAGCTAAGGAACTCTACTTTATCCTTATACTATTTGCACTTCTCTATCTTTAGCCTAAAGTCTGCTTTTGCTAAGCATTCTAACACTTGCCTTACATAGGTCTTGTGTTCTTCTAGTGTCTAACTATATACTAGGATGTTATTAAGGTAAGCTACCATAGTAATATCTAAATACTCCTAGAGCACGTTATTAATTAACGCTTAATATACTACTAGTGCATTAGTAAGTTTAAATAGCATAACTATATACTTATAATAACTATAATAGGTTCTAAATGCTATCTTCTATTCTTTACCCTTCTTTATACGTATTAAGTTGTACGCTCCTTATAAATCTAATGTAGTAAAGAACTTCGCTCCTAAGAGTCTACCTTATAACTCTAAAATATTAGGTAGCAGGTAACAATTCTTAATTGTAATATTATTTAACTTCTAGTAGTTAACGCATAGCCTAAGCTTGCCGTCTTTCTTAGGTACAAATAGAATAGGAAATCTAGCTAGTAACTTAGATTTTTAAATAAAACCTTTTGCTAGGTTTTCCTAGATATACTCCTAGAGTATCTTTAGCTCTTTCTTAGATAGCTAGTATATAGGCCTAAAGGGTAGTTCTTTCCCTTCCTTAAGTTTAATCTTACAATCCTAAGGTTAATGCTTAGGTAGTGCTTTTGCAGATAACTCTTCTTTAAACATCTAGGCGTATTAATAATACACATCTAGTATAGCAGGAGGTGCACTCTTAGTCTCCTTAATTATTATAGAAGGGCTCTTCTAGTCTGCATAATTAACTGCTCTAACTTAGCGCGTCTTATATGTTAAAGAGATGTTGTTAATCTCCTTCTTATCTACTAGCTGCGTTGTAAGCTGCGCGGGTCGCTGTCTTAGTATGCCTAATCTGTAACACTTAAGCATTATTTGCTAGTTCTTCTAGTTAATCTATAGATTATGCTCTCTTAACTAAGGAAGTCCTAATATGATATCATAGGCGGCTGTTCCCAGAACATCTAGGTCTATTAATTCCTTATAGTTAAATACTTTAAGATGTTGTTGTACTACTTTGTAGGTTATAAATAATTCTTCTAGTATTAGTTCTCTATTAGCTACTTATAAAGGGTATAGTTCCTCCTTTCTTTGCTTCTGCAAGCCTGCTTGCGTAATAGCAGATTAAGACACGTAGTTGCTTTATGCTCCTAAGTCTAACAATACTGTTATCCTAGTGCCTTCTAGTATAATAGGGAATTTAATAAGGGAATAGGTCTTATTAGGATCCTTATATTAATTCTAGGAGCCCTAGACATTATTAAGAAAGCGCTCTTGCCTAATTCCTCTATAGCGTTTGTTTGCTATTTGTCTAAAAAAGACTTATCCTAGGGTAGTAAGCCGCTTAGGCGTTTAAGTAACATGTGTTTCTAACACTTTAGGTTAAGGCACTTAACCTATTTAGGACTGTAGTATTCTTTGTTCTATACTAGGTGCATGTCTAGAATTTTATCTACACTAGTAACTCCTAGGAAGTATAGGTTTATATGCTTGTCCTAGAGGTGCTCTGCGCAGTATGTCTTAGCACACTCCTACTAGTAGTCTTTGCAGCTATTAGACTTACTTAGGAACTACTAGCTATTAATCTTAAACTATAAATAGTTATTGTAGGCTTTGTAGTAGCACTGCATAGCTAGTAACTAAGGGTAACATAGGTTTCTAATATCTTAGTGTAGCTGCAATGTGTAGCTTTACGCTAGCATAGCAGGTTGTTAATTAAAGTCAGGTTTGTCTTAGCTTTAAGCGTATAAGTTCTAGGCGTCTAGCTGTTATTATATTATAATATTATCTTTCTTCTACTAGTTAAAATCTTCTATGTGCCAATCCTTATTAGTCTTCTTTATTTTAATTAATTATTAATTAAACTTCTTAAGTGCGTTAATATTACTAAGTAAATACTGTCTTAATTGCACAATATCCTTATCTATTATCTAGTTATAAGTGCTCTTAACACTCTGCGAAGTAAGTAACTAAATAGTAACACTTAGTGTCTCTTCCTTATGTTTAGGAATATTATTAACAATAGTTAGGTTAATTATAGGTATTTAAGGTTCCTAGGAGGCAGGAGTCTAGGTTGCTTAGTTGCGCAAGACTAGCGTGTTATACTCTTATAGTCTGTCGCATATAAGTAGACGTTTTCCTTCCTGTAAGTAGTATTAGTTGTCTTTCTAGTAGAAGGGTCTATAGTATTGTTTGCTAATAATAATAGTGCTATCTTAGGTGTTGCATTGTACTGCATAGTGCTTTTAGGGATTGTTATAGATCTATTAGGTATGCAGGTAAGGCGTTAGTGCCCTTACTAGTTTATTTAACGTATATTTGTCTAACTCTTTATTATAGTCATCTTCTATAAGGCGGCCTATATCTTTAGTAAGAACTTCCTATTTACTACTAGTCTTATTATTGCTAGTAGTTAGCATGTTAAGCTGTTAAACTACTTTATTCTTTATGCAACAATTGCGAGCGTAGTAGCCTAACTTGCTATAGCTATAGTAAGTTACTAATAACTTATTACTGCAGTTATTACTAGTCTTGCTCTACTCTTTCTTATTCTACCTATTAGGTCCTTTGTTAATATTAGATAGGTCTATAGCGGCTAGTCTATAGTATCTACTTTGTGTGTTGTTATAAATATGTTGTCTAGAGTTAGATTAATAGTAGCCTCTACGCTGTCTACAGTTAGCAAGGTTGTTGCGCTATAGGTTACATAGTAGTAAGCGTTTCTTATTTAAGAGCACGCGCGCCTATAGATTGTCTTAAAGCTCCTGCTAGAGTTTATAGAGCTTAATATTAATATTAATTATAGTATTAATAAGGTTATCTAAACTGTTAGTGCTAGCGCTAGTGCGCATTAGCTTAGTCTTAACTAAAGGTTTAAGGCCTTGCTTAAACATAGTTATTAGCGCAGTGTTGTCCTAGTTAGTGTTAGTAGCTAGCTGCTAAAACTCTGCAGTATAGTTAGTAGCTAACTTAATCTAACATATGCGCTAAATCTTATGTTGTGCAATTATAGGTTTGTTAGAGATACTAAAGACAGGTTTAATCTTCTCTTTAAAGTTATTAAAATTTCTAACCTATTTGTCTACTTCTTCTAGGGCAGTTCCCGCCTAGAATTGTTAGATAAAGGGCTTAATCTATTTAAATGCGTTACTACGCATATAGCTTAATGTAAGGATAACTTGTTTGTCTATAGGTACCTTATTACCTTAGAAAGTAAAAAAGAGGTCCTATTACATAATCTAGTTGTCTAACTTTGCGCAATCTCTATAGTAGAGGTTAGGCTTATTAATGTTTATAATACTATTAGTTATAGTCCTAGCGTTAGTTATGTCTGTATTATTTAAGCAAGTGCTGCTAGGGGTAGCACGTGTTCCTAAGGTAGTACTTATCTTAGGGGTGTTTAAAGTATTAAAGTTATACCTAGATAAAGTCTAATATTATACTAGTTCTAGTTAGGTCTTAGGGAAGAGCACTAGTTCTAGAATAGTAGGGTAAACTGCGTCTAGACAAAGTCTAATATAATAGCTTAGGTGTAACAAAGGTCTAAGCAATATGTAATATAGCTTATTATTATTAGAGGTAAGATTCTAAGAAGTAACTTAATTAACTAAGGTTAAATATAAACTATAAGGGTTATGTTCCTATATGCTATATACTTAGGAAATATGTAAGGTGCTTAGTATGCTTACAGTGCTTAGTAGTGCTAAGTAAGACTAATTACTAAGCATATTATGTGTATTAAGTACTTAGTAGTAGTCTATATATTAACTATATAGGTTCCTAGGATCCTTTGTTCCTAGGACTATATAGCTCCTAGGCGCTTGCTATTCCTTAGATCCCTTAGGTCCCTAGTACTCTTCTAGTCCTAGGACCTCTATGTCTATACTAGATTAGTTAATGCTTTATATCCTATCTTTAGGTTTATAACAGGTACCTATAGATAAACAAGTTATTCTTATATTAAGCTACATGCGTAGTAACATATTTAAATAGATTAAGCCCTTTATCTAATAATTCTAGGCAGGGACTACCCTAGATAAAGTAGATAAATAGGATAGAAATTTTAATAACTTTAAAGAGAAGATTAAACCTATTTTTAGTATCTCTAATAAACTTATAATTATATAACGTAAGATTTAGCGCATACGCTAGACTAAGTTAGCTACTAACTATACTATAGAGTTTTAGCAGCTAGCTACTAATACTAACTAGGATAATACTACGCTAATAACTATATTTAAGCAAGGCCTTAAACCTTTAGTTAAGACTAAGCTAATACACACTAGCACTAGTACTAATAGTTTAGACAACCTTATTAACACTATAATTAATATTAATATTAAGCTCTATAAGTTACAGCTAGGGTGGTAAAAGGGTAGGGTAGAGTATTTTCTTAAAATATAAATAACTCCTTTCCTATTAGGGTTAGCCCTAGACGTTGTATTATTTAATAGAAGCGCCTAGGTTTGCGCTATAATATAAGCTACCAATTTCCTAATTTAGACTAGTTCTAAGCAACTTTTAGGGGGTACCTAAGAAACCCTACCCCTACCCTAGGGTAGGGTCTAGGGTACCCCCCCTTTTTTAGCTTTGTTGTAGATTTACCCAACGGCCATTAAAGATACAACCTAACAATATATGGCACAGTTGTGCTCTAGGTAATTCCCTACAAAATAAGCTACTAAGCACTAGATTCGGACCAAAACTAAGAAAGTTTTGGGGGGTGCCCAAGAGGTGAGTTGAAAAGTGTCAATTTACCACCCTACCCCTAATATACAAGTTTGTTACCTAGTTCTAGCGCTTTAATTGCTGTAAGCGCTTTGTTAATAGCTGCTATAGTTGTTAATTTATCACGCGTTGAAGTTTGGGGTGGTTAGGGTCAAACGTTCGTCACGCGACAACGTTCGTCACGCGACAACGTTCGTCACGCGACAACGTTCGTCACGCGCACGGACACGTTAGTAGGGCGGGCCGAGGAGTGGTTTAGGCCGAAGAGTGGTGAGACACGTTAACAGAGGACCCGGTAGGTATAGACTGATCACCTGTGTTGACACACTAGGTCCTCTGTTATAATAATAATCAGCCAAATGAAATGCGCCACTAAAGACTTGTTCAGAAGCTTGCCAACGCCGCCCAGACGTCTTTTGCCCGACAAGCCCTTGACCAGAATTACATTGGACTCCTCAAGGCTGCGAATAACGAATCCAAGACTCGCCGAAATACGAAATCAGACATCCTGAAGAAGCCCGGGAAGAATGGTGAAGGACGGGTCAGTGATGTTATTGGATTGGATTTGAATTTGGGGCTCCTGGAGCTCCAACCCAAACATGGCTTGGCAGGTAAAGCAAAGCGTGGTCGGCCGAAGGCAACGACGCAGTCAGATGAAGGCCAAGCAGAAACGAAACGTGGTAGGAAGCGTAAAAATGCCGCAGCCGAGGAAGGTGATGCAGAGAAACAAGGGCGCAGATATGTTAGAGCCACCAGGAAAAGTGGCACCAATCAGCGAAACGCTGATTGATCCGACGCTAGAAAGCGGGGAAGCACCAGTAATTACTATGAAAAAAAAGTTGTATGGGAGCGAAAGGTAAAATACGACAATCTATAGATGCGTTCCAGCGCGGCAAAGCAAGTAAAACTCAAGGTAACGCCGTAAACAAAACAACAAAATAAGGAATAATAATGGTACACGAGATTGCACCGCGCCGTGCGAACATACTCCGCGAGATCTACATCTACCTATACCCATAGAGCTTCTTGAACTTCTCGACTGTAATGTTGCTTTGGGCAGCCTTGGCCTTCAAGTTCGCAAGGTCTTGTGGAGAGAGCTCCTCCAAGTTGTACGCTCCTGGAGGAAGCTGAGCCTTGCCTTCGAAAAGCTGGTTGAGGGCACTATAGTCGGCGACCCCGGATTGAATCGCGCCATTGATCAAAAGGCCTCTAAAGCCCTCTAGAGTCGGTGGCTGGGTTCCGTTCAGACCGTCCCCAAACAAGACTGCCCCTTGGATGAACGAGGCGGCAAACGTAACCCAAAGCTTGGTAGCGGCCGCGTTGGAAGATCCAGGTGGTTGGCGAAACTCGATGGTTCCCATCGAGCCTTTTGTGAGCGGCATGAAGTTCCATCGGAAAACGTTGTGTACGAAGTCTTGGGTTTTGCCCACGTCTCGCCCGTATTGAGAATCCTTCGAGAAAGCGCACATGATGAGAGCAATGTAAGGAATATCCCTTGCCCCATCTATCCATGTGAATAGCGTGGCTATAGTCTGGGGCTTTGTGATGGTGTTGTGGCGGTTGCTCTGAGCCCAGATGTTTTGGCGGCGTTCCTGTGGCAAAAGTGTGTCGATAGACCTCTCATAGTAGAGAACTGCCTTTGCAACTCTCTTAACTTGTGAAAGGGTCCAGCTCCCTTGAGTTGGCGAAATGTGAACATGCGTACTGCATTGGGGAGTGGACGAGGTATTGAATTTCGCAGACAACACCCACCACACTGCATCCATGTGCCAATGCCAAGTGCGCTGATCTTGAAAGTCTAGAATTGGGGAAACCAGCTCCATGCCCCCTGTCGCTTTGTTAGGATTTGACTGACTGTGCAACAGGGAAAACGGGTGTCTGACAATCATAAGGACTTACATTTATTTTGCATCATCTGGTTCGTGATCGTGACTTCCTGAATAATAGACCATTCCGAGTAGTCCTCTGCATCTTTGTTGTGATCAGAGTTTACATGGTTCTTCACTTGAACACTCCTAAGCTCTTTACTGAGCTCGTTGGCAGTGAGATACCATTCCAAGTGTTCGTTGGCTCTGCTACCAGTCAGGACCTCGAGTTCCGCACCGAAGCGGAGTCCAATCGGAGCTGAATGAGAGGAGGCCTTGATAGATGTATCAGGATATAAAACAATGAAGTGAATGTGTCGATCAAGATGTAGTAAGAGCGACGGAAGGTATGGTGAATCTACTCTTAGACTGATGTGTTTGGATGATGTGTTCTGGAGACTACAGATGCTTCTGAGCTTGATTAATAGTCGCAGACACCTGCATCGTTCGATCTGAATTTTGGTAAGGCATTCTCAAGAACGCGCGCGCCTGCTGAGTCTCTAAGGTGGCGTTTGGCCATGTTGCGTGTTCGGACCAAGCATAGCGAGTTGAACTGAGTGACCAGGAAAATCAAGAAAGTGGCACAGTTAAGTCCCACTTCGAATTTTGGGATAGCGTATTGATGTTTTTTTGAGGCTGCGGTATTTGCGGCCAAGGCTGGCGCTTCTTACGTCCAGGCACCAGGTTGGGACAGGCTAGCGCGGATACGCTGCGCAACGCCCGGGACGGCGTACCGGTCACGCCGAGCCTCGGTAGGGCGTTGTGGGTCTAGCTGTTTCACCTAATTATAACCATCTTACGCCGCAATAAGCGCCGCACAACAGTCTCAGTGGAGCACTTCAGAAGCAAAGCAGTTGCAATAATCTAACAGTCGGAACATTGACTAACAGTCCTATTGCGAAAGCCAACGAGCACTTTTGCGCTCAGCGGCTTCCACAATGGACCATGCACCTCCGCCTCCGCCTCCGCCTCCACCTCCACCCTCATCTCGTCGAGAAGACGAAATTTCGATACCAAGTACTGCAATGCCGCCTCCACCTCCACCTCCACCTCCACACCTGTTCAAATCATCAAGACCGGCGAGCATAGTACCCCCACCTCCTCCAGTGCCTTCTGGAGCGTTTGAGCCCATAGACAAAGCACACTACTGGCAGTTCCTCAAAGACACGAAAGCAAACATGCCTGGTGAACCCTTCCAGCCATTCCACATGTTCTTCTATGGTTCACTCATGGATCCTGAAGTCCTCCAAGCAATTCTCGATCTCCCAGAGCTCCCAGCTACAAGGCCTGCTACTATTTCTGGTTTCCGTATCAAAATGTGGGGCATATATCCAACATTAATACCCTGCCACTCTAGAAGCGTAATTGGGACTGTGTGGAAGGTGACCTTAGAAGCCCACTTCGACCGTTTGGCAGCTTACGAGACTGCCGCTTACAGATGGGACGAGTGTGATGCAGTTCTAGAAGGTGGAGAGGTTCTTAGGAATTGTCGGACGTTCTGCTGGGCAGGGGAGCCTGATAGTAAGGAACTTGAAGACGGTAGTTTCGATCTGGAACGCTACCAGAAATACTTCAAGTCTTCCGTCACCAGGCGGCGGTCGCCAGTGCCGTAAGCAACGGTTTGAAGCGGTGGATGCAAGGCTCATTCCATAATTCTCTTGAGCAGGATAAACATCATTTAAAACCTCTTCTGCTCTCTCGATCCATGCGATTATGTTCTCGAGAAGGGTAACCTGTCTTTTCTTCCTAACATGCACTGAATGTGTCCATTTTCTTACTAATCCATGTTACGAACCGTCCGGTACGGCCTGACTGCAGTTAGGCGACCACATTGCGGCGTGGTATAGCCACGTGCTTTACCCGACTACGCCACCTACACCTATGTCACGTCCTTGTACAGCCGACTACCCTACTCATCTAGAACGCCCACATTTCCAAGACTTCGCTATAGCGCTTACGGAGTCTGCCATCCATCTAGCCTCCTGGTATCCTAAGCGCGCGCTCATGAAGAAGTTGTGTCGATCGAGGCAAGAGCAGACCCTAGTACTTTTGATAATATCGCATTTGTATAAGTATCATAATGGTCTAAAGCCAATATTCCTGTCATCTCCCTTGTTCAGCAAACTTCTCTCCACTCTTCTCATCTTGTCCTTATACTCTCTTGTTCACCCATAAGCTATCACGTCCCCCCTTTACTCTCTATCGCGTACCAATCTATAAGGAAGCGCCTCATCCATTCCTGAGACACCCTCCAAAATCTTCACTATGATTATGGCTAGAGTTAGTGTCCGCTTCGGCGTATATATGCTCCCCATTCCAATTCTCCTATTCTATGGCAAAGACATTCCCTTTACCTCTATATGTGTTAGAACAGCGGCACTAATAGCTCTTCAGTACTGTCGCTCACTGGCTGTGTTTCCACATCACCAGGCATGAAAAACCTCTTTCTAGTCGGCCTCCAGCCGTCAAGCCTACCGTCAGTCGCTACCAATAGTAGCCTGCAGGACTTCCACATCAGACTTGGATACTTTGGTATGGAGTATCACCGCCCTAATCCTCCAATTCATATTAATCATCACCAGGAGCATGTCTCGGCGAAACCGCAGACCTCGACTGCGCCTCCACCTCCGGCGGCTCCAAGGATGCCCTAATTGCCCGCGTACTGGAAAACACCGCCAACCACAACACCCCCTCCAACTTACCTTTGATCTCTAGCGCCCTAGCCCTGCAATCCAAGGTGCTAAACGTCCTCGTCATAGCAAGTGTCCTCTTCACCCTGAGTCTTGCATCTCTCGCCCTCTTGAGGCTTAGCTTGAAAAGCCGCTCGACGCGAACCCACCGCACGACCCTCTACAAACCCATTACCGTCTCTACGCTCTCGTTATCCACCGCTCTAGCGCTTGCGGCTGCCCTGTCGACAACTCAGACGTTTGGAGTATTGCAATACTCGACGACACTACTGAATACGAGCGAGCTGAAGGTGATGCCTGGTGTGGCCCTACAAGTTTTGCAATGGCTGGCGTTCTCGTTTTCGGCGGTCTTCACGATGAGCGTTTCGAGCATGTTCAAAAGTATGGAGGTGGGCGTAAAGGCTGTTGGTGGTGATGTGGAGAAGGGTGGTATGAACCCGGTTGGCGGTGGCGGTGGCGGTATGCCGCCTCCTCCGCCTCCGCCTGCTTTCTGAACTGCTTGACTGGGGTGTCGAATTGGGGAGTACGCGTATTTGGACGCAGTGAAATACCACGGAGAAGTTCTCTATGCCTTGTAGTGAAGAGGCTGGGCTTGGAAGCAGATAGCATTGTCGTTGTGAGGGACCTTGGAAGGCTGAGAAAGTGTGATGTACCATAGGTATCCATATGCGTTAGCATGCATACAGCCTGGACGCGCGGGTAATTATAACAAGCTAAGTTGTCATCTTACCTATTTTAAAGCCTAACCTCCCTCCTTGCACGACGAACAACCTAGTGGGCCGAAGCCGGCCAATGAAAGCGCAAGAATAGCGAACATCCCGACCTTACGCTACCTTTCATTGGCCGACATCGGCCCACTGGGTTGTTCGTCACGTAGGGGAGGAGGTTAACGTCCATCCACTCGTAACAGAACAACAGCCGTAACAGAACGACATCCTGTAGCAGTAAAGGATCATGGATCGGGTTGCCGTTTCTAAGATTATTGTAAGAAGCTGGCCGCTGAGGGCTGTATGCAAGTAAGAACTGGATGAATTTGATGCCTATCTACAGGTGCGGAGCTTCGCATATAAATACTACCTAGCAGGAGTATATTAGAGGCTGTCCAAGGGGTCCGCAGGCCTCTAGTAGCCCTTGTGGCAGTAAGGCAGGCTCTGGTCTAGAGGTCTTAGAGGACCTAGGCAGAGATTTGCGAAATCTTAAAGTTCTGCTAAGGGTCTACTTAGTTAGAGCATAATTAGCTAGAGCGCCTGAGGCCTTCTGTGCGCTAAGGCACTAGTCTAGGGCCTAGCCTATTATAGTACCCCCCTACTACTCCTATTATTTATAAATAATATCTAGAATAAAATAATAGACTAACTTACTTACTTGCATATTCTCTATATACCTACCTACTACTACTTTTGCCTCCCTACTACTTATGTCTACTTCCCTCCTACCTACTCTTGCTTTACTTTGCCCTTGCTTTATTTTACTATAGCTAGCCCTAGTAAGCGCAAAGCTAGTTCTACTACTAGTTCTATAAGTTGTCCTACTTATTATTCCTATTATAGCGTGCTTTTCCTATAGAGCAGAAGCTTTGCAAAGCTACTTATAGCTCTATAATAAGTATTTCTTTCTTCTAGGAAGTGCTTATAGCGCATAACACCTTTACCTAAGCATATACTAACTACTTATTTTCTATACCCTAGTAAGAAAGCTTTACTCTACTCCTCCTTTACGCCTAGCTATACTATTACTAACTCTAATTATAAGCTATTTAGTAATATTAACTTTAACGCCCTTATTACCTCTATTAATAGTTCTAATTATATAGAGGAAGATATTATTAAGCTTATAGACTCTTATAGTTGCGCTAAGTATACTCTTAATTATTAGTTCTATACTATTAATAAGGATAAGTTAATATATTCTAAGTATAAGCGTAAGAAGTACTACTACTATAAGGTAAGTTTTATAACTTTTATATTCTTTAAGTATATCTCCTTTATCTAGTTAGTTACTAAGCTTTAGGTTCTATAGGCTCCTTATAAGACTTTTAAGTCTACTACTACTATTTACTATATCTATAAGCTTTACCCTAACTTTAAGCTCTATACTTTATTTCTCTCTATCCTAGTCTCTGCTAAGGATAAGCGCGCTCTCTAGCGCTGCTAAAACTTAGTAATAATATAAGATCTTCTATCCTAGCCTAGAGATAAGCTAGGGTACTATACTAATCTTTTAGACTATAAGGCTAAGGTTAAGGAAGAGCTTAAGAATCCTAATAATATTATTAGTATAACTTATAAAGGCTTAGATCTCTAAAGGAAGGTACTTAAAGAGCTACACTCTATCTATAAGGTTATAAACAAAATTCTCTACTAGAATAAGCTTATTATAAGTCTTCTCTTAAAAATTATTATTCTTAGTCTAGCTATAGCTAATATTTATAGCTTAACTTTCTTTATAATATATTTATTACGCAGTCTATAACATAAGGCGTGCTTACCTAGGCTTATAATATATTAAAAGATAATATTAGAGCTAATACTATTATTGCTTATACTATAATTAGCAATTAGGAGCAGGAGGTTATAGCCTTTGCAAGGGCAAACTATATTAAGGCTTCTTCTAATAATAATAAAGAGGTGCCTTCTAGGGTAGTAAAAGGGTAGAGTAGGGTATTTTCTTAAAACTTAAATAACTCCTTTCCTATTAGGGTTAGCCCTAGACAATGTATTATTTAATAGAAGCGCCTATGTTTGCGCTATAATATAAGCTACTAATGTCCTAATTTAGACTAGTTTTAAGCGACCTTTAGGGGGTACCTAAGAAACCCTACCTCTACCCTAGGGTAGGGTCTAGGGTACCCCCCCTTTTTTAGCTTTATTATAGATTTACCTAACGGCTATTAAAGATACAAGCTAACAATATATAGCAAAGTTGTGCTCTAGGTAATTCCCTACAAAGTAAGCTACTAAGCACTAGATTTAGACCAAAACTAAGAAAGATTTAGGGGGTGCCTAAGAGGTAAGTTAAAAAGTGTTAATTTACTACCCTAGCTAGAAATATAACTATAATAGGATAGCGTATATATTCTCTTACCCGAGGTGCTCTATTATAGGTAAGTAGTAGATATTATTTATTATCTATCCTTTTAATACTTCTAAGTTAGGTACCTACTTCCTTCTTTTATAATATAGCTAACCTTTCTTATCTAGTAAGTATTCTATTAGAGAGACTTTAAGGTTAATCTATAGAGGAAACTTTTAAGCGCCTACTTATATAGCTTCTGTTACTATTTAGTAAGTTTTATCTACTTAGGTAGTCTAAGTCTATAGTATCTTAAACACGTCTATGTTATTATAGGGGTTTTTGTTATAGGTGTATATAGGGGCCTATTTATTAGTAGTTACTTAGTCTTACTCTTTAGTAGGAGTTACTATTATTTTACTATTCTATTTCTATACTATTAATACTAGCCTCTATTATCTCTATAAACAAGTAGTAATTAGATAGCTATATATTATTAGTTTAGCTAGTTAGAGAGTATTAGTACTTTAGAAGTAGGTAGAGAAGGATACTATAGCTTCTACTTCCCCTTTTTCTAAAGGCAGCTATATTACTATAGTAAATAGGTAGAGTAGTTAGAAGTGTTATATTCTTTTCTAGTTATTATCTATTCTATTAGGCATGTCCTTCTTTCTCTAGGACAGGGCATCTGCTTAGTAGTTAATTTTCCCTAGCTAGTATATAAAAGTTAGGTTAAACTAACTAAGGAGGCTTAACTATTAGATATAGCGTTCTATAAAGAGTCTAGTTTTATAGAAGTACTCTAGATTCTTATAGTTAGTAACTACTATAAACTCTTTAACTTATTTTAACTTAGTGTTCTATTCCTACAAGTACTTAATAACTACTAATATTTCTTTACTATAAATTATGTAATTTACTTCTACTTTAGAATTCTAAGTAGAGAAGTAGGCTACTATCTAAAAGGTACTATTTTTACTAAATTAGGATAGCACTCCTCTAGTAGCCTATCTAGACGCATTACACTCTAGGACTATTTTTAGATCTAGGTTAAAGTTAGTTAGGGTAGGTTCTATAATAAAAGCTTTTTTTATTAATTTAAATACTTTATATTAGGTAGGTCTCTATTTAAAGTTAGAGTTCTTTCTAGTTAACTTTATTAAGGGTTCTGCTATTAACAAGAATCTATTAATAAACTATTAGTAGAAGTTAGCAAAGCTAAGGAAACTTTAGACACTTTTTACTATTCTAAAGGCTTTCTATACTTTAATTACTACAACCTTCTTAGGGTCTATTCTAATGCCTTTCCTAGCTTTAATAATAAATCTAAGGTATTAAGTAGATTTAATAGAGAACTTACTCTTCCCTATATCTAGATATAGGCTAGCCTTGCCTAGTTTTTATATAATTTTAAGTACCTTCTATTTATATTTCCTCTAACTCCTAATTAAGTAGACTAGAATATTATTAACGTAAGTAGAGCACTATTTATTAAGGTATTCCTAAAGCATCTAATTAATATACTACTAGAATATGCTAGGGGCGTTTACTAACCTAAATAGTATTACTAACTATTTATAGAGGCTAAATTAGGTCTAGAAGGTAGTCTTCTACTTATTTCTATCTACTATATAGATCTTTTAAAAGGCTTAGACTATATCTACTTTAGTAAACTACTTTACTTTTAAGATTCAAAATAGCGTCTTATATATTAATAGGAAAGGAAGTTAGTCCTTTTTTATAATAGTATTTAGTACTTAGTAGTCTATATAGAACCTAAGTCCTCTGCCTAGCTTTTTTATAAAAGGGACTAGGGCTAATACACTTAACTTACTAACCTATATAAATTCTTTATCTAGGTAACTAGTTAGTTACTATCTAAGCACTAAGAGTTCCTCTCTAAATATATTATAAAGTAGGCCCTAGGGGATAGTAGCTAGTTTCCTATCCTCTTCTATTAACTCTATAGAGTAGTTAATATCTAGACTTTAGTACAGAGCAAGCTTATTAGCTTCTATTTTTAAGAAAGTTTAATATTTACTTTTTAGATAGTCTAGTAAGACTATTTATAGGTCTACTAACTCTTTTTTCTTAAAAGCCTTCTAAATATCTACTATTAAAGTAGAGAAGATTATAGTGCTTAGGTCTTTATAAGACTATTTTTATAGGGCCTAAAATAGGGCTAGGCTAGCCTATTATATAACCTAGCTAGGTTTAATTCCTTCTTAGCTTCTTACTTATATTTTAGATAAGTATATAAATATTAACTTTTTTACTAGTACTAATATTATATTATATTAGTCTATCTAGGGCTATCCTAGTATAAGGTTATATTCTTCTTTATCCTCTAGAATATAGGCCTACATAGTTTCTTTATATTTATCTATATCTAGGTTAAACTTAGTTACTTCTATAATCTATAACATCTTTCTAGTAACGCTAGTTATCTTTCTCTTATAAGATTAGGTGCGTAACAGCTTATATTTCTTTATAAATCTAGAGGAGATAATTCTATATATTAGGTAACTAGTATTAATTAGTGTATATGCTATAGCTGTTTTATCTATTAGTGTATAGAGAGATATTAGTTTACTATCTAGCTATTGCTAGTAGAATTCCCTAAAGGATTTATTTTTCTTTACTTTTTTATTTCTTAACCCCTGTCTACGTCTATAGATAGGAGTAGCTAGTTTTCTAAGTCTAATTTCTCTAATCTAGAAATTTCCTTAGAGGTGTTAGTTATTACTATAGCTTTTGCCTAGATACTATTAGGTCTTCTTACTAGCCTAAGTTTGTATTAGTTTATATAGTAGCTATTCTTCCTATAATATATGTATAGGTTATTAGACCTGCGTTTTTCTATTACTTCTAAAGGTTGCTATTCTACTCTTCTATAGTTATCTAGTTCTATATAACCTGCGTAGGCTTTAGTAGCTTTCTAATCTATTTTATTACTATTATTAGGTTTCTTATTACTTCTATTAAAGTTTCTACTAAAGTAACTTTATGCTTACTATATATTAACATCTACCTTAGAGACTCTTGCTATAAGAGTCTAGAGGTCCTATTCTTCTAAGATATCTACTAATATTATTTTCTGTTAGAGATCTAGGTAGAGTGCTAATAGATATCTTATTTTAAAGTTTTATATATTTTTCTCTTCTAATATATTCCACGCTAGCTAAATAAACTCTATATTAAAAGTTTCTAGAGAATAGTTATATTTCCTTATTATAATAGTCTAGAGCTTCTAACGTAATTATTCTTTAAATAAAGAGTCCTTATACTATTTACCTAGGAATATCTAGAAGTTATCTATTATCTTATTTAGGTTCTATTCTTTCTATAAAAGACCTACGTGTGCAGCTTGTCCCTCTAGATAGTTAACTATATAGGCAATTTAAATTCTAGAGTAGTTTTCTAGTAATATAAGTTCATTAATTATCTATAATTTAAATATCTAGTATAGTTATCTATTTCTATTAAACTTCCCTACGTGTAGGAGTTTAGTTAATTAAGGGGGGTAGTAGTGTCTATTATTAGGTACTACTATAGTAGATAGAGTGTTAATATTTAAGTTCTATTAAGTTATAAGCTACTATAACTAGGCCTCTACTAAGCTAGTAATGTACTTCTTAAGTAAGTTATCTTAGAACTTTGCTAGGGCGCTATTAAAGTTATACCTAGACAAAGTCTAATATTATACTAGTTCTAGTTAGGTCTTAGGGAGGAGTACTAGTTCTAGAATAGTAGGGTAAACTACGTCTAGACAAAGTCTAATATAATAGCTTAGGTTAATAAAAGTCTAAGCAATATGTAATATAGCTTATTATTATTAGAGGTAAGATTCTAAGAAGTAACTTAATTAACTAAGTTAAATATAAACTATAAGGGTTATATTCCTATATACTATATACTTAAGATATATTCTATGCTTATTCTATTGCTCTAGTATTGTGCTAAACTAGCACATTGTAGAATATTATAGGATTTCCTAGGACAACACGTAACTTATTCTATTACAGCGTTCTACTAAGACTTTAGAATATAAGAGTTTACGTTATTATTAGTTCTAAATACTAGACTTCTTAAAGACTTTTAGATTATCTCTAAGTATTATTAATTCTTCTCTTTTTAATCTTCTACTATGCCCTATCTTTAGTTTATAATACTGTCCCCCCTCTTTAATCTTTATATCCTTATAAACTAACCCTATAGTTTCTAGAAGTACTGTATACTATTACTCTATTAACAAACGTGTTAACTATACTAGACAACCTATAATAGTGTCCTATTAGTACTATAGAAAGTAAGGCCTTAAGTGTTAAATAGCATTATTAAAGAAGGAGTGTAGGAATTGTTATAGTATAGGCAGCTAGAAGTGTGTACTAGTAGAGGTTCTAATTCTAAACTTTAACTAAATAGATTAGGAAATAAGCTGTCTAGAATAATAAGACGTAGAAGTAGATAAAGCTAAGTCTGCTGCCTTCTAGGCTATAATAGCTGCCTGTGCGAAGAAAGATTATATTTAAAAATAAAAGAAAATGTTGCAACGTTATAAGTAATAGTAGGTAGATAAGGCTAGTTAGTATGTTAAAGACATTAAAGCTCTTAAGGCTGTTAAGGGCATTAACTAGGACGTCGCTTAGCTAGAAGACAGCCTAATACCTAGTACTCTAGTGTTAAAGTTATACTTTAAGCAAAGCTCGTAAGCACGTGTTCTATTAGTTCTTAAGGATAAGTATAGGAACAGGAAGCTGAGGTGGTTAGTTTGCAATAAGGTATACAGATATAATCTGTTAGTCTTAAAGGCAGGGGTAATAATAAGTAGTATAGAGTAGACTGTCTAGCTTAAAGGTTAAAGGTTAAGATCTAAAGACAAACTTAATTAACTAGGTTAAACATAAACTATAAGGGTTGTGTTCCTATGTGCTATATACTAACAGTAGGAGAGTGCTTGTAGACAAGCGACTAGAGTTAGTCTAATAAGAGGTAAGCAGTTACTTATAGACAAGCAGTATTATACTATGCTTATTAAAGAGCAGTTACATGTGTTATGCTTATTAATAAGCAGTCACGTAATGCGGCTGTGTAGTCACTTCTCTACTCTAGTCTAGTAAGTCCAAGGCCTAGTTAGTAGTTACTTATTACTATGCTGTTTATGTGCATAAGGATTATAACACTATCCTCCCTCCTTCTAGGGTTTGTCCTTAAACTACGTAATCTAATTTCAGAATTATATATAATCTATTGCCCCCTTATCTAGTAACTAAGTAAGTCAAGATGTCTTCCTATACCTGCAACATTTGTCTTGCATTAGAAATCTAATAAGCTAACACTCCTGCTAAGGTTCCTTATAATTATTACTTCTTTAAAGGCTATAAGTGCTACATTATGCTAGAGGGTTCTAGCTATCTAAAGTGCTTAGAGTGTACAAAGGCAGGGAAGCCTTATGTTAACATGTCCTAGGCGTTGCTAGATAAGACTCGCAAGGAGTATAAAAAGAAGGTAGAAAAGGACAAAACTTTGTTAGTAACTATAATTGCGCAGTTGTTAAGAAATAAGAAAATCCTAAAATAGGTAAATAATTGCGCGCAGTAAAAGGCACTATGTATAGAGAATAAGATAGTCGCCTCCAGAGAACTAGATACTGCTAAGGAGATAGACTGTCCTGCAGCCTTAATTAGCATATGTGCCTTGCCGGCCACCTAGGGCGTCCTTGGCCTTATTAAAGAGTCCATTGCGAATTATAGTACTCACGTACTAATTAGCAGCAGTTTGTAAGGTGCGTTATTAGTTCCTATATGTTCTCTAAGTTAGGATATCCTAACTATTTAACTAGGTATTTAATACTGCGTCCTTTCTTCTAATATATTATTATTTTTTTAACTTCTTACTTATCCTAGCTGTCTACCTAGTAGTAAAAGTCTTTCTAGATTAGCGTTCTAAGGTTGGCTAGTTCCAACAGCGAAATGTAGAACACAGGATAGATCTTTGCATCCTTAGGCAGCGCGAGTTAATAGTTAACTAGGCTAATTTGTTTAGAAATAAAAAATAGTCTAACCTTAACTTTGTCTAGTTTTTTTATTAGTTATTATATGCGTAGATTTTTTGTAAGGAGATAGACTTTATCCCCCTCCTTTAGCAGAGGTGCCGTTTTTTATTTCTTATTAATATAAGAGATGCTCTGTGACTAAGCTTTAGCGATGTTATTAAGCAATTTCTAATGTACTTCCTTTAGTGCTTTAACTAAGGTAATTGCTAATTCTATTTAAATGTTACTGTCTAATAACCTAGTAAAGAGATTTAGGTGTCTGCTGTAGTTTGCAAAGAACAGCAAATAGCCTGTTACTTCTAAGAGTTTGTTGTTATATGCAATTTATACTATAGGTAAGAGTAAGACCTAATTATCTTGCTGCTAGTTGCAGTAAATTCAGAGGTACGTCTCTATCGTCTAGTTCACTCTTTCTGTCTGTCTGTCCGTCTGCGGATAGTATGCTGTAGATAGCTTCTTCTTAGTACCTATTGCTGCTAGTAGCGTGGTCTAATAGTTTAACGTAAAGAGCTTATCTCTATTGCTAATAATTAATTTGGGAATACTGTAGTAGCAGACAATCTAATCCTTAAAGACAAATGCTAACTGCTCTGCAGTATAGCTGTGTCTAAACAGTATTATCTTAGCGTACTTAGTAAATCTGTCTACTACAACAAAGATCAAGTTATAGGTATATCCTATTACAGGATCCTTAGAGACAGGTAGCTAGGTAATAAAATCTATTGTGATGTTTGTCTATAGTGCTGTTAGTAGCTCTATTGCCTGTGCTTCTCTATACTTAGCGTGCGTGCTGTGTTTATTTTGCTAACAGCTTACGCAATTCTTAATAAACTTGCTAACCTTATTACACATATTTAGGAACTTATAATGTCTCTTAATAAGTTCTATTATTCTTATAATGCTAGGGTGTCTGTGCAGTAGGTTATTATAGTGACTACTAATAATCTCTTGTTCTAATTCTTTAGGAACGTAAGCTGGTATCTGCTGTTCTTGTTAGACTAGCATTAAATTATTAATCTATTGTAATAGTCCTAATAATCTGTTACTATTAATGCTAAGGATTGCTAATTTGTTAATTATCTTAGATCCTGTAAGGTTATATTATTAACTAAGCGCATCTGCTCTACTATTATCTTTTCCTAGAGTATAGAGGATCTTAAACTTGTACTATCTAAGGCTCTTAGACTACTATACTTATTATCTGTTTAATACCTTTACTGTTGTGAAATGTACTAGGTTCTTATAATCTGTGTAGATTATAAGTTCTAAACAACTCTTAGCGTAGACTTACTAATATTCTAAGGCGGATATAATTGCTAGTAACTCCTTATTATATATGTTATATTATTCTTCTAGTCCTAAGAACTTACGTAAGTAATACGCAATTAGGTGCTACTAGCTATCTTGCTCCTGTGTAATGCATGCTCCTAATGCTAGATCTAAGGCATCTGTTTCTATTTGCAGCAGTTCTCTGCTTCTAAATGTGACTAGAGTAGGTAGATCTACGTAAGCCTGCTTTAATGTTTTAAAGGCTTAGTCTTAGTCCTTGTCCTATCTAAAAGGTGTGTCCTTCTGCGTAAGTTTTATAAGCAGTAAGGCCTTTATAGAGTAATCCTTAATAAAGCGTTAATTAAAGTTAACAAACCTAAGGAATTCTTAAATATTCTTAATAGTTTTAGGTGTTAGCTAATCCTTAATAACCTAAATCTTGTCTTTACTTATCTTAACTCTGTATCTTCCTATAACAAACCCTAGGAATTTAACTTCCTCCTTATACTATTCGCACTTTTTAGGTTTTAGACGTAGATGTGCTACTCCTAGGCAGGTAAGCACTTGTTATATATGTTTAACATGCTCTTCTAGCGTTTTACTATACACTAGGATGTCATTAAGGTACGCTACTATAGTAATGTCTAAGTGTGTTCTTAATATATTATTAATAAGTGCTTAACATGTTGCTAGTGCGTTAGTAAGCCTAAATAGCATCACTAAATACTTGTAATAACTATAATAGGTTCTAAACGCTGTCTTCTATTCTTTGCCTTCCTTTATGCAGATAAGGTTATACGCTCCTCTTAGATCCAACGCAGTAAAGTACTGTACTCTAGCTAACTAATCTTATAGTTTGCTAATGTTTAGTAGCAGGTACTAGTTCTTAATTATAATATTATTAAGTCTTTAGTAGTTAATGCAAGGTTATAGCTTGCTATCTTTCTTTAGTACAAATAGAATAGGAAATCCTGCTAGGGATTCTAATTCTCTAATAAATCCTTTATTAAGGTTCTCTTTAAGGTACTTGCGTAGTTCCTTATGTTCCTTTTCTAACATTTAATATATAGGCCTGAATAGGGGTTTCTTTCCTTCCTTAAGCTTAATCTTGTGGTCCTATTCCTAGTGCTGCAGTAATGCCTTTACAGTCTTCTTATTGCTGAAGAGGTCTATAAACTCTCTATATTTATCCAGGATGTTAGGGGTTGTACTGTCCTCCTTAACTGTTGCTTTATAATCCTAGGGCTAGTTAGTATCCGCACAGTTGACTACTCTAACTTAGCGCGTCTTGTTTAAAGAGATATTGTTAATCTCCTTCTCATCCGCTAGCTGCGTTGTGAGCTGCGCAGGTTGCTGTCTTAGTGTACCTAATCTGTAACACTTAAGCATTATTTGCTAGTTCTTCCAGTCAATCTATAGATTATGCTCTCTTAACTAAGGAAGTCCTAATATAATATCATAGGCGGCTGTTCCTAGAACATCTAGGTCTATTAATTCCTTATAGTTAAATACTTTAAGATGTTATTATACCACCTTACAGGTTATAAATAATTCTCCTAGCATTAGTT
>SAUC01000225.1:0-21844 GCA_004335245.1 Didymella lethalis
CGCGACCTACAGCCCCGCCCCCCCCCCCCACCCCCAACCCCTCGCCATCCCCCCGCCCCCACCCCTCCCCCGCGTCGTCCCGCCCCCGCCCGCACCGCTCCCCGCCCCCGCCCCGCCGCCGCCGCCAAGCCGTCACGGCGCGCCGCAGTACGTCGAAGTCAGCCCGCACTCGAGCTTCTCCTCGCGCTCCCCGAGCCCCAATCAAAGCGCGTACGTCTACCGCGAGCGCGAGGTCCGGCGCGAGCGCGCGTACAGCCCCGACCCAGGGCCGCAGTACGAACACTACCGGTATGTGGAGCCTGCGCGCAGCGAGAGCAGTGTGGGAGGGCGGGGGTATGGGGGACGGGAGAGGAGTAGGTCGAGGGTGAGGGTTGCGGTTGGAAGGGAGAGGAGTAGGAGTCGGGGGAGTTGGGTGGATGAGAGGACGAGGGTTACGGTTGTGGATGATGGGGGGAGGAGGAGGAGGGAGTATCGGTGAGAGAAAGTTTTTTTTGGGATGGTGAAGGCTGATGGGGTGATTTGTTTCGTTGGATGGGGGGTTTGTGGTGTGTGGTGTGGTGGTTGAGGTAATGTTTGTGGATGAGTGGTGTGGTTATGGATTCTATGATTGTGTATGAAGTGTGCCATGAACTAAAGTATGCTACTGAACCTGATCACTCGACAACTGACCTGTGGTGCATCGGTCATGACAGCTGTCGAGGCCTCACCCTGCGTCTGCCATGTGCCAACCCAACTTTTTCGAGCGGTGAGGTCATCTGTTGACCCTGTACCGTTCCACGGCAACGCCCTGCCGGATGGCGGCGAGATGTATTTTTGGCAGTCCCCAGACCATCCACTCGTCTCCACTTCGGCCGCGTTGGTCAGCACGCCGTCACTGCAAGCATCCGGGCGCCAGCTGAACGGTCGGGCAGTTGGACGTGCGGCGATCTTCACTGCCAGGTCGCAGCTCTCTCCCGCGCAGCTGCGTGCGACCGCCAAAGCACACGTGCTGGCCTGCCTCGATCCGACCCGTCCCTCTACGCCACCCCACTTGCGCGCATGCCCGCCGCGTAGCAAAGCGAGAGAATGTCGATTCGGGTGCTGATCAGAGAGTATCCCCACCGCGCCATTGCCCTCAGCACCGGCTCGCATGTCCTCGTCCTGCGCCACAGCTCCTCGTCGACCGACCACAGCGCCAACCCGAATGCCTCGAGCACGTCGCTGGGCAACAATGGCATCGCTGCCGCCCGCTGCATGGTCGAGTTCGCGCGCACCCAAGACGTCGACCTCGACGACTACCGCGCCCTGCACTCGGTCAACGCCCACGGCACCCTGGGCCTGATTACCGTCAACGGCGATGTCTTCCTGGTTGTCGTCAACGGCGCCAGCAAGGTCGCCACGGTGCGCCCGGGCGAGACGGTGCAGCGCATCCACTCGGTCGGCTTCTACTGCCTGACCAGCTCCCACTACGACGCCCTCCTCAACGACGAGGTCAACCCGTACCCGACCGACACCATCGACGACGAGGGCTACGAGATGGGCTTTGGCGCCAGCAAGGGACAGTCGCCGCTCGAGCATCCGTGTCTGGCCCTGAAGAAGCTGCTGAGCAGCGGCACCTTCTACTACAGCGCCGACTTCGACCTGACGCGGCGACTGCAGGACCGCTCGTCTGATGCCGCGACCGTGTCCATCGACAGCCTGGACGCCGGCTTCCTCTGGAACTCGTACATGATCCAGCCGCTGGTCGACTTCAGGAGCAGGCTGGCCCCGCGCGACAAGGACGCGCTGGATGCATCGGGCATCTTGACGTCGGCTATCCGTGGATTCGCGCTCACAGTCACGGTGCCCATCTCCTCGGCGCCCATCAAGGTCCGCGGATCAGGCATGCCGTCGTCCATGACGCTGATCTCGAGGCTGTCTTGCAGAAGAGCTGGAACGCGATTCAATTCCCGAGGAATAGACGACGATGGCAACGTAGCCAACTTCGTCGAGACGGAGACTGTGTACTGGGCGCCCTCTGGGCTCTGCTTTTCGTACGTGCAGATACGAGGAAGTGTGCCCATATTCTGGGAGCAGCAGTCCGGCCTGCTGCCAGGACAGCAGAAGATCACCATCACAAGAGGGCCCGAAGCCACGCAACCCGCTTTCGACAAGCACTTTGAGAATCTGGAGCTCGCCTATGGTGCTATGCATGTGGTCAATCTGCTGAGCAACGAGAAGCCCAATGAACTCGAGCTTACACACCGGTATCGAGACCACATCAGGAACAGCCCTTTGAACTTTGGGTCTGAAAAGAGCGATCGCGAACACGAGCTCATCAAGCTCACCGAGTACGACTTCCACGCCGAGACACGAGGCCCCGGTGGCTATGAGATGGCCAGCATGATTGCGCGGTGGATTCAAGACTCGGCTGATGGGTTTGCGTACTACCTATCCGAGGATGTGGAGGAACATATCAGGTCGAATGGCCAGGACCATATTGTGAGGCGCTCGACACCAATACTGGGTCAGGAGGGTGTCTTCAGAACCAACTGCCTTGACTGCCTGGATCGCACCAACCTAGTGCAAACCATCATCAGCAAGATGGCGCTGGAGATCTTCCTCGGCCACAAAGGACTAGCAGGAAGCCAGGACTTCTGGGTGCGCCACTCGAGCATGTGGGCTGATAATGGTGACGCCTTGTCCAGGATCTACGCAGGAACGGGTGCACTGAAGTCTTCGTTTACGAGACATGGGAAGATGTCGCTCGCCGGTGCGCTGGCAGATGCAAGGAAGAGCGTGACGAGGACGTACATCAACAACTTTGCCGACAAGGGCCGACAGAACACCATTGACATGCTTCTTGGTCGATTGATGGGGCAGGTGCCAGTCCACCTCTACGACCCCATCAATGACTTTGTCATCGCGGAGCTCACTCGACGGGCGCCCGAGTTCTCGGACACAGACGTGATCAACATACTGGTCGGTACATTCAATCTCAACGGCAAGACCACCGGCATCGACCAAGATCTATCGCCATGGTTATGTCCAGATGTCGATCCGTCGCAGCAGTGTCCAGAGATCGTTGCAGTCGGCTTCCAGGAAATCGTCGAACTCAGCCCGCAGCAAATCATGTCTACCGAACCGACAAGAAGACAAGACTGGGAATCCTCTGTTAAGCATTGTCTAGACAATAACGCAGCGAGACACGGAAAAGAAGAATACGTTCTACTTCGAGGTGGCCAGCTGGTCGGTGCAAGTCTATCCGTCTTTGTGCGTGCAGACAAACTCAAAGACGTCAAGAATGTCGAGGGCAGCCTGAAGAAGACCGGTATGTCTGGTATGGCTGGTAACAAAGGCGCTGTCGCGATCCGCATGGAGTATGCCAATACATCGATATGTTTGGTTACGGCACATCTTGCAGCTGGGTTCGCCAATTACGAAGAGCGAAACCGCGATTATAAGACCATCAGTCATGGTCTGCGCTTCCAGCGGAATCGGTCAATCGAGGATCACGATACTGTGATCTGGTTGGGCGATTTCAACTATAGGATTGGGTTGAGCAACGACAAGGTTCAGAGATTGTGTCAGATGAACGATCTCGAGACATTGTACGACAATGATCAGGTAGGCTTGCTGATGAATGTAAGAAATGCATGCTAACAGACCTCAGCTCAACCTCCAGATGGTCGCAGGTCTGACATTCCCGTACTACTCCGAGGCCCGCATCACCTTCCCTCCTACATACAAGTATGATCTTGGAACAGACACCTACGACACATCCGAGAAGGCTCGCATCCCCGCTTGGTGCGATCGCGTCCTTCGCAAAGGCGACAACATCCGTCAGATCCACTACGATGCTGCTCCTCTGCGCTTCTCCGACCACCGTCCCGTGTACGCTACGTTCCAGGTCATGGTGCGTAAGATCGACGAGAAGAAGAAAGACGCGCTCAAAGAAGAACTCTACCGCTCGCGCAAAGCATTTGTTGGAGACACAAGGGCTGCAGGACACCCCGGTGAAGACGAGTCAGACGATGAAGACCTCATTGGCTACGAGAGCGTAGAGCCCGGTCTGCCACCCGCAAGCTCAGATCAACGGAAGTGGTGGCTCGATAACGGTATATTCTTCTCCATTCCAATTGCCGCCTCAATACTTATCTTCGGAAGGTCTGCCAGCTAAAGCGCGCGTCCAACCCCCGTCCAACGACCACATCCCCAACCCAAACCGCCCCAGCAACCCCTTCACACCGAGCCCAGAACCAGACTGGGTCGAAATCAACAGATCAGGATCCAGACCAGACCCCCCGCCCGCCCGTAACTCCCAACGCGCACGAACCCTAGACTTCAACAACCCCAGCTCAACAACAACCCTCCCCTCCCACAACCCCATGGCCCGCAAAATGATCGTCCCACAGTACAACGCCCGCGACCCAGAGCAAATCACATACACAGACGGCATCACCGACCTCCGCCGCACACCCTCAACCGCATCAACACGCTCCCTCCCCCCCACATCCACATTGACCAAACCCTCCCCACACGTCCTCCGCAAACCCGCCCCGCCCCCCGTAAAACCCAAACCCTCCCTCCTTACCAAACCGAGCAGCTCCGCTGCTACGCCCCTGCCGCACAGATACCGCGACGACCCGGATCCGCTGCCGAGCATGGCGAGGAAGCCAGTGCCTAACCTGATCGATGCGGAGGATAGGCCGCCTGCGCTGCCGCCGCGCGCGGGGACGGGGTTCAGTGCCACGAGTGCGAGCGGGAGGGGCAGGGATTTGTTGGATGACGAGGCGGATGTGGGTGGGAATTTGAGTGCGCGGGGGATGGAGGGGTGGGAAGTGTTGCGGCCGGAGCGATGATAGTAGAGAGAAAATGAGAACCGAGGTTTTTGGACAAGTGCGCGTCGTGCGGATACAGGTCCTGAGATGGTGAGATGAGATGTAAGTGAGTGAGTGAGTGAGTGAGTGAGTGAGTGACTTGACGAGTCTGGGGATACGGAATTAAGGTGGCGAAGTAAACTGCGGGACAGATATGGCAAGTGTGGGGCTGCGGTGGGAGACGGCGAGATGATGGTGGGAAGAGGACAAACTGGAGTGGTGTTGCTGTGGACTACAGAGACAGTGGCATTGTGGGGTCCGTGGTATACACCGCTAGAGGGGACTGTACACGTAGCGTTGAGAATGGATGTGGATGACACGCTACGGAGGGGCATGAGTCGAAGCAAGGCGAAATATGTTGTGCAAATTGTGCGGTGAATTTCTTTGGGTGTTCTGGCTCGAGGAGTAGATGTGATGAGGTGATAGAAGCAGAAACCCCGCGTTGAGACGCAGGTCATGCTGTTTATCGCCGAGAGAAATAGCAGAGAAGGAAAGCCCGCAAGTTGGGCACATATCCTTCATCTATTCTTCCTCCCCGCCTAGATGCGTCGTCCGATCAATCCCCAACCTCTTCTGAAAATACTCACCAACAACAAACTCCTCACACACCTCCCCCTCCTTCCTAAACTGCTCCAAAACACTCACCTTTGCGTCCTCGTTCGGGCTGAAGAAGAAAGGGATGCTGTATCGCTCCTCGCCGCCCGTGTTGCGCACCCGGTGCACGGTGCTCTGCCACGTCCCGCCCGTGACCAGTTTGAGGAAGTCTGCGATGTTAACGACGAAGGTGTGTGGCGCGGGATGTACGGGGATCCATGCGCCGTTTGCGTTTAGGACTTCGAGGGCGGGATGTGCTGTGTGTGATTGGCATACGAGTGTGAACCAGCAGAAGTCTGTGTGTGCGCCGATGCCGACGTCGGAGTCCGAGGATTGGGGCGGGTAGTGGACGGCGCGGATGTTGGTCATGGGGTGCGTTGTGATGGCGTCGAAGGCGGTGGCGGGGAGGTCGAGGGCGAGGGCGAAGATCTGGAGGAGGCGCTTGCTGAAGGTGTACATGGCGTTGTAGTAGCGGTAGAGTGCTGGGCGCCAGAAGAGTGCTGATGGGTGGCTTGGCCATTGGTTACGGGGTTCTGCGGTTAGAGGGGTGATGGGGCGGTTCTGCTCGTGGTCGGTGGCGTCTTCGCCCATGAGGAAGCCTTCTTTGAGGTCTGGGCGTTGGTCAGTGACATGGTTTGTAGTGACGGGAATCGCAAAGCGTACCTCCTCTGGTGTTAGGATCCAGCTTGCCTTCTAGGAACCCTTCATATCTGAAGACATGTTAGCATTCATGTACCATGCAGGCCAATGTCTCTCGCGTACCCTCTGAACTTCGGGCTCTTCTGGTTGTGCACTTCCATCTTGACTTCCTCTGGCAATGCAAAGAATCGCCTCGTGGCGTCCAACGTGTCGTCCAGAAGGCCCTCGTCGATTCCGTGGTTGACGGCGTAGAAGAAACCAACGCTTCTGCACGCCTCACCAACCTCCTTTGCTAAGCTCTGACGATCTGACACCTTGTCGGAATATATGCGTCGAAAGTCAATCTTGGGAAGCTCGTTAAACGTTGCCTTCGCGGCGGCTCCAGTCAAGACCCGTCTCCGTCCAGGAACCCCTCCATCGTGGTAGTGAACCCATTCCTCCTCGGTCGCAGTTATTGTAGACATCTCATTGGTAGGTGTAATAGGTGTTTATGTCTGAGAGTGCTCCTTGATATGTGGTAGCTTGAACGTGGTCGAGGTCATGCAAAATAACCAGTAGATCGAACCCGCCGGTTGTGTGGTGTATACAAATATCGCAATCCGCCCCCGGTTCTGCAACTAGCTGGTTGCACTTCTTGCTCTTCCAATCGTATGCGAATCAGCAGGGTAGGTCTGGAATAGAGAATTTAGAGACACGTTTCGACGTCTCTATGCTGGATGTCTCACAGGATCCGAAGCTTACACTTGATAAGTCTGATAGACGTCCTCGCAACACTATGCCGCTTGAGTTGGTCCAGTCACACCGAATGCCGGTTATCAGCAAACGCACCGATGGCTTTCAAAGGTGCAGGATGAGTGCAAGCGTCTGACAGGCGGGCGGTTTTAATATATCAGACCGCACGGGTCAAAGGACGAAGCACTGCATGCCGCCCACCATGCAGTCTCATCCTCCACCACGCTTGTGCAAGCCCTTATCTGGTCAAGGACTGGAAACGTCTCTTACTAGCATGGTAGTTCGGTGTGACTTCCGACTATGGACAGTGATCTTCGAATCAGACTCAAGATGGCATGTGGCAGAAACATGTGGCTCGATATTGTGCGTGCATGTTGATCGTCGTCATCATGTCATCTTCCGCTAAGCCTGTGAGAATGCCTGCACCTGCGACGGCTGCATGTGTAAGAGCCGGAAAATTCACGGGAAAATGGAGGAAATGGGTACGTGAGCCTTGAATGGGACGGAGTAGAGCGCCGCTGGGTTCGACAAGGTGCAGGGTGACTTGCCTAAATCAATCTTGGCAACTTTGCGCGGCACCACAGACAGAAGTGGACCACATGCATGAAGGTGTCAAACCATTTGAGGGCAATCTGCTTCGGATGCTGTTGCTTGTTGTGTCGATACGTGCCCCACTTAGGTCCCCGCCATCTCGGTCACGCCTGCCAGCTGCAGAGACCCTGAAAGTAAAGGAATCCACATTGAGCCGAGGTGGGGATGGAATACGCAGACGACGTCGTTGCGCGCTGCCTCTATGACCATAGGCTAGGACATTGCGTGTGCCAGGCTGGATTGATGGACAATTGTAGAAGTATTAAGTAATCAACCAGTCTACGGAACGCTACACGTAGAGTCCCCTCCACATTCTTGATAGACTGAGAGTGGTACCAGAAACGCATTCCAACTCCAGGGTATACCATAAACTAAACAAAGACACCCTGCATCCACATCCCATTCATGTACTTCCAAGCCTGATCGTCACTAAAACGACTAGGCGACCCGGACAGGAAAGCTCCTGCGCCAAGCTTGGAACATGCTGATAAGTTTACGACTTGAAGAAACCCTTGACCTTGGACAGCAGGCCCTGATCGCCAGAGGCACCAGACCCGGTGCGCTTGGCCTCGCCACTGTTGCGCTCCTTGTCGGTGATAATGTTTGCAGCACCACCGCGTCCGTAGTGTACAGCACCCTTAGGCTCAGAGATCGTAGTAGGACCTTCGACATCTTGCGCAAGGCGGGCGTTGGTGGGGTCATCGTTCTTCGCCATGTTGCCTTGTCCACCGCGACCGGTGGTGTATGTGTTCGACTTGATGGTAGGAGTGACGAGGTCTTCAGGCTTGGTGTACGCAGTGTTGGTGTCGGGAGCAATGTTCCCTTCTCGAGGTTAGCAACGGATCACATCCTTACAACAGTATTCAGGCGCAAGGTCGAGGGCCGAGGGTAACAAGAAATGCATATTAAGGGTCTCAACATGCGCAGATGCTGAGAGGCTGACATACCTGCTCCACCGCGGCCGTGAGAGGCAATGCGATCCTGTGCTGGTTGTGTAGTCATAATGAATGCGTGTATTTTAAGCGTACGATTTGGCGGCTGGCACGATAATTTGCGGTTCGTGTAGAAGCGTTGGAGGTAAGAGACGACAAAGACAGCAAGTAGCCACCAAATGACGCGAGCGCTTGTCGACCCTTAAATGCTCTTGAATCTTTCTTGGCTTTCACCGTACCCACGACTCGACCAAGGCTGAGCTTCCAAGATGTACTGTGACCGATGCGCACCAGTGCACGAGTTCCTTATCACATTTTCCTGCGCTTTGAATGACCCGTCTGTTTGCGCCTGGGCAGGTTTGGCGCCGGCTGCCCTTCGCCTGCTTCATCGCCCTGTGGCTCGGCAGAAAGTTACTGCTTTGCGCGTGCCTGACACTGTTTTCGGGTTAGAATTAGTCATTTGCGTGCCCTTCGGCGGGGCTGCCGCGAACGTGCACGATCGACTGGGTACGTCATTCGAGATTTTTCTTTCGGGCCATTGCTGCCTTGGTTGAAATGTGTAGAAAGACTTTGTTCGATTTATCCTATGCTCAGACCTGAATTGACAGAGTTTCAGTGAAGAGATGTGGTGTTAAGGAGCTGAGACGCAGATTCAACCCGTGAGATCCGGAGGTTAGAGGCAAACACGCATGTAATGGGATTTGGTCATGCCAAGAGCGTGGGGAACATGAACACCAGATCCAGCAAGATCAGATCTCCGCCTCAAGACCACTCACATCTCAGCTGTTAAGCTTATCACCTACCGGTCTCTTCTCGTCGTCGTGCACAATAAGAAGGGCCAGTCATTCGATCGAGGCACGTATTGTTGGTTATTAGAAGTCTTCATTTCTATCTCATCTTTCATTGTCCGTCCCTATTAGGACCATTCCCAGTCGTCTATGACCGACCGTCGAAGTCGTGGTAAAAGCAGGGCATAGCTGCTCTGCTAGTCTAATCGTGGTCTATCATGCCAAAGTGCCATCTAAAATCCCAGGTCGCCCTCCTTCTTGTAGTAGCGCCGTCTAAATCGAAAGCAAAAGCTCATTCGAGAACGTGGTATCATACAGCCATCCCAGTGTTATACAGAAAAAAGAAAATCTCAAAACACCGGTAATGCTGCGGAAATGCCAGAAACGCTGGAAGCTGAGGAAGCACGCGTAAATCCAGAAGGCGCGGGAAGAGTGCTCGAAGTCGAGTTATGTAGGAAGCCGAAGCCATCCGGAGAGAGTTTAGAGATGTCGACCCAGTCGAACATCCCTACGACCGATTGTCCCAAGGCCCCCATTGCGAAGGAGGTATCGTAATCGATCACCAGTATGATGCATTGTGGTCGAAGTAACTTGGGTATGTTAGACCATTTGAGGGCAGACCTAGATGATCAACATACTTGAGCTGGGAGGCTTCTTAGCCACCATCGCGGCTCTCAGGGCCGCCGCGCATTGCCTTCATCATGGGCAAGTTGAATTTGGCAGATGGGTTGGGTGCACCACCGTCACGAGATTCACCGCCGCGGAAGTTGAGGATGAGGATGAGGTTGAGGTCGTTGTTGTTGAAGCTGGGGGAGCGCATATTGACGTTGGTGATGGTCGTTGTTATAGGCTTTGGAGTGTGGCTTGGATGTCGATGGCGTTGCTGTGGTTGCGGGCTGTGGTGTTTGGGTGGGTGTAGGCAGACTAGAAGGCTTGATGTGTAAAGTAGATGGATGTCTGATAACCTGGACTCCAAGGCATATATAAACCGTGATGCCCTGAGGCCTGCTGGAGGCGCCACCTCTGTACTGCCTCATTCAGTCAAGTCAGGTACAGGCAAATGACTGCCTTCTTGCCCGGTATGACGCACGCAGTCGATTCAATTCCTCCGTCGCACTCAATGGTGAGCATGAAGGGAACGATATGCTGCGCCACCCCTGCCAATTCGACAGGAACGTTGACTGAAGCCTGATGAATAAGGCGATTGATAGGCTGCCATGATCTAGCGCGCCTTTTCCAATGCCAATGTTCCTGGGGGACGAGCTGGTGACTCCTTTCGTCCACCGCGAGAGGGCTACCAAGTGGGCCATAGCCACATTGCCCGAAGCCGAAACACGAGACAGGCCATATTTTTGAGGCTGCCTTCAGGCAGAAGGGCGGTAAGTCGACGAACCCCAGGTTCGCTGCCTGCTAGGCTGAACTTTTTGGTAAAAGCGCGAGCCGGGCGCACAGCCGCTTTGGGGGCTGAACTGCTGCGGAGCGGCAGACTCGAGGCACACAGGCAGCCTCGCGGTGACTCCCATTGTCGAATAAGTACTCCCCGAGTCCTTCGAGTATTGGGAGATGACTCTTTGCTGCCTGCGAGCCTCATTCACCGGAGGACACAGCCCGCTGTCGGTGAGTACCAATGGATGTCGATGTCGTCGCGTTGACGATGTTCGCAAGGATGCTGCGCCTCGAAACGTCGGCAAAAGAACCACCTCCTATCTAGCGCCAACTTCAAGATGCTGGTTGTCTCGAAACTCGAGATGCGAGACAAGGTGATCGCCTTGCGTGATAATCCGCAAACTTGGAGAACACACATCGCTGGATAAAGAGGAAGATAAAGTCCAGGAAAAACGTATGACGCGCAGCGCCGAATGGTAGTGTTGTAGTGCAGGACGTCGTTTTGGGAGGTCTGCAGGCGCAGTCGCTTAATGTTGCTTGCTGGTGTTCGAAGGCTTCCCTATCGAGCATGTTAGTGATGACAGTCCACGGTCAACGAACGGAGATTTACTCACTGCCTCCATCACGGGGCTCACCGCCACCGGGAGTCTTAGGGGAAGTCCTCATTGTGGGAGCCATTGTACTGGGGTCGAATTCGGGAATTGGAAGAGGGCGATGTGGAAGGGTGTTTAAGAGTGCGTAACTGTGAGACGACGTTTGATGTCTGAGACCTGAATAGAGCGGCAATCTTGGTAGTAACAGTGCGTTGGAGGTATTGGTACTCTGTTACAAGCGGGTCACAGAGATGCTTTTGTATTCGAGAGCAGCTGGGAGCGACTTCCAGCTTCACAACTATTCTGAGCGTCCTTCATCATTACTCAAGCACGGGGCAACAAGCAACAGCCAGAGGGCAACCAACGGTACGTGGCCCCTCAGGTACGTACATCCGAGCACTGCTCGACGACTGAAGCTAGATTGCCTCTCCAGGAAGCTCCAGGACGGTACCTGAAAGGGGATGGAACAAGACAAAGGTCTATGACCCACAATTTGTGACACGCCTCCCAATCGTGCTTCCGCCTCATCAATCGGTGTCTCAAGTCTGACGTCTACAGCACTGACAATCCAGGTTGATAACATAAGCTGTCGCGAGATCACGAGCAATGTCCCTGAAAAGCTCTGGGCCAAGATGGGCAAGTCCACTTGCTTCACTTTCACCATTGGTCCGCATCTGAGGCGGAACATCCGGCCCTGCGCTTCCACCACCACCAGCATCATCCCTTGTGCGCGGCTTCTAGCCGTCTTCCTGAGGCTTCGATGGAGCAAAGGCGCTGTGGAAACATTGCGTCTCAAGCCCTTTGGTCCACTGAAACTACCATGCGCTGGCGGCGCAGCGTCACATGTGTGGCTAATAAAACACGCTGTCACGTTAGACACGAGCCACGATACGATGCGTAAGGCTGAACTCCATCCACTTAGGCAGCATCCTCAGACGCAGGTACGGTACGTGGAGCGTTCGGGCTTTCTTCGCCGAGTGTTCGCGCGACCAGCGCGCCCATGTTTCATCCCTTAATAGCATCAAGGCCACGGCCTCTGTTGAAACAGAGCCCTTTGCCCGACCCTCACAATTGCGCCCCGGCGGTTGTTTGACAGCTGTGCCCCGTCGCCCTGCTTCTTGTGATCGTCGCTCGCTTGCGCCAGGCAAGAAAACCCTGAAGGAGCGCTGAAGCAGCCGAACAATGTGCCCTGCAGTGCCCTTCAGGCGCAAGACTCTTAGGGAAGCCGCTGCCTGGTGCGGCATATTCGATCAGATGGCCACTCATAGCCACGCAAGGACTTCAGACCATCGCACGTTGCCCTCTGGTGGTGGCTGATGGTTGTGCGCGCAGCGCGGTGGTGAGCACGAAAAAGCAATTGGTCCGACATCGTCCAGAAAGTGCTCGCTGCTTGGCTATTGCTCCCGCGGAAGCTGCGGGTTTCGAGACAATTTCTCAGCTTATCTGCCGTGATTATGACGGCAGTTGGCAATACCGGTAGTCTATTGCTGATTGCTTGCTTCTCGCACAACTCGTTGCTTGTTTGTGGGTAACATGACTTTCTCGTGATCATTTCGGTCCTTCGGTCATTGCGATCATCGAGCAGCCTCACTGCATGTCGTCACGGATAGCAGCTTCAGCTTCTACGGTGTCTGTTGCTGTAACGTTGAAACGAAGGTCAAGTTAGGATTGGACTGTTGACACCTCCGCAGATGCGCTGCAAGCTCCCGCTCGTTGTCGATCCTTTGGCGACCAGTTCAACAACACATAACCAGACGGATATGCAGCGCGCCCGCCATGTAGCACTTTTCAGCACCGGATGCACAATATGGCTTGTTGGCTGGATAAGACCGAATTACAGCCAATGGCCCGAATCCTGGAAATTGTCCCTAACAGTCTGACTGCATACACGTTTGAAAGGAGTCAAAGGACTGGTAGAGCTTGGGTGGCAGGCTGAAGTAGCAGCGCCAACAACAGACACTCGTGGGCCACGAGAGGGACGTTTCCAGCTGCGAAGAGCCAGCAAAGGACTACTCGGCCTTCAGTTGTAACAGTTGTGATGCATTATCTACACGGTGGCCAGCTCTAGCCGGCAACTTCGGTAGCGGGAAGGCAGCAAGCCACTTGGGCGCGTTCGCTCAGCCGGGCAACGCGCTTCCACGCTCTGGTGTAACCAATAGTCTCGGGCCAATCGCGCAGCACCGAAGATCAGGCTATCAAAGAGGAGTTGCGGACTATTTACTCCAGCTCTCCCCAGAGCTGAAGGGGTCGTCCTCAGTTCCTTTGTCCACCGTTGCTGTCTACAAGTGTATACTACTTCTAATCCGTATCGTCGCTGTTCGATCCTGTCATACTCCAACATGCGTTTCTCCATCGCTGCCGCCATCGCGACCCTGAGCGCTACCGTCCTCGCTCAGGGCAACCTTGCCAACATCCCTACATGCGCTGTATGTATGGTGCTATTAGTTCAAAGAGGCATTGACTGACGTAACAACAGCAAAACTGCTTCAGCGGTGCCAACTTGGGTGATTGTTCCAGCATTCTGGACATTGCCTGCGTCTGCAGGAGCTCAGCCATTACCGAAGTTTCCTGCTGTGCCCTGGCTGCTTGCAATCAAGCTGACATTGAAAGTGAGTTTTCACAACAGCTGCCATATCAGCAGACTAACATGAACATCAGCTACCATCACTTTTGCCACGACTCTGTGCAGTGGAGAAGGTGTCACCCTGAACACCACCCCCAACTGCGGAACGAACTCGAGCTCCTCTGCCTCTCCTTCCGCCTCTGTTTCCTCTGCAGCCTCGGCATCGAGCTCTGCTGCGGTTTCTGGTGTTTCGGGAACCAACAGTGCGTCTGGCAGCGCAACTCGCACTGCATCTGTCGCTGCGTCCTCCGGAAGCGCTGCAGCAACTGCCGCTACTGGTGCTGGTGCCTTCCAGTCTGCCGGTCCCGTTCTCGGTCTTGGTGTCGCGTTCGTCGGTATGCTCGCTGCTTTGTAAAAGCTGTTCTTGCATACACCGTAGCGCGAATGGTCTGTAGTGGAGATATGGAGCAGAAAATGGATAATGTAATGCTTGCTGGTTAAGATAATAAACTACGTGTACGTCGTGAATACACAACTCCATGTGAAGTCTCTGCGAGTAATGTTTTGGCAATACAGAAGGTCTTGATGCTACCCACGTAACTCATTGTAATGCGAAGCCGCCTCATCAGATCGCGCGAGGTGGTGGTGCAGTTGAAGTTAAGAAGACCAGGGTCGTTTCACGAGCACGAGCGTGCTCAGATCCGCGTGCCCAAGGTTAATGCGGGGAAGTGCACCAGTACCTGTCTGTGATCTGGGGCGTCAACTGTCTGTCAATTACAAGTATGTCACTTGCTCGCTTGTCTGGTGTTACGTGAGGTGTGAGTGCAGTGAAACGGACTTCGCGTGCTCCACCAGAGCTTCGGGCGTCATGGCTCGCCTGAACCCTCACTCGCTCCCCGCAACGCTCACGCGCCAATACCTCCACAAACGCGAACATGGCCACGACGCCAGATAGAGCACATACGGACTGATCTAATCACCAGATAGCCAACAAAATGGCTACGAAGTCCAATTTCAGGAGGGCTCTGCCCCAGGCGCAACCGGCTGTGCTGGCATCGCTGCGCACGACACAGATGGTCGACGAGTCCAAAGCCATTCTGCCGGCAGGTGTGCATTCCTAGCACTCGAAATAATCTACTCCAACTCACTCCTTCAGAGCTCATCAATACGATCCTCGACTACCTCCCCGTCGCCGACATGTTCTCGTTTGCCCGGACTTCGAAGCGCATGCAGGAGATGGTGTACGACGATACCCGCTGGATACAGAGGTTGAAGAGCATGGGCTGCTGGAACGATGTTGAGGCAAAACAGCGGTTCGAAGAAGCTATGCGCCGGAAAGTTGAAAACCAAAAAGCAGAGGAAGCGCAAAGAACAGGCGCCTCCGGACCGGGAGCTGTTGCTGGACTAGGGATAGGGACAAGTGGAGTCGAGCCACCTCGTGGCAGTATGACGCTTTTCGACGCAGACGAAGACATTCAGCGGCAGTCACTGGAGCAAAAAGGAAGAGCGCGATCGTCGACGCTCGACAAAGGCTTCAATGACATGACCTTGACCCCCACGTTCACAGCGCCGCAAGCAAGATCACCGATGATAGACCCTCAGGCTGCACTGAAGGTCATCTCGAGTGTACGCTCGATCAGAGGCAGAGCTCGACAGGAATACGGAATGGTTTACGGCGCGCTCGCACCGTACTACTTCGACCTGGCACAGTCTAGAAGCCACACCGACCCCGTCCTGTTTCGCACATACCGGGACCCAGAACAGCAAGCAGTAATGCTTGCACAGCTGAAGACATTCGCAAAGAGTGATTTAGCGCAGGGGTGGAGTCGACGCGAGGAAAAGCTGGACACAATGACTGGCATCTTCGAAAATGCCGTCCTGAGGGAATTTGAGACGGGGTGCGAAGAGAAAGACTACGACGGACGTATGAAGCGATTTGCGTCTGTCCTGTATCATTTGAATGGTGGAGCTGCATGTCTCGACTCGTTCATCCACAATCATCCCATGATGTTGGACAAGGAGAAGCTCGGAAACCCTAGAGACTGTCTGCCAAATCTCAGTTCTGGCCAACTTACGTTGGAGCCGTCGCGCGAGTTCTTCCATGGCTTGGCTATCGCCCTGAACGCAGAGACGTCCATCATCGATCGAGTCTTTCCACCATCCTTTGACGTCTTTCAACCCTTCCTGGAACGTGTCGCCGAAGACATCATATCGGAGTATATTACGTCTCTTTTCGATGAAGCACACGACGTCAGTACAGACATCTACCTCAAAGCTGTAGCAGGTATCTTCGATCAAGCGTCACAACTTGCCATCTCCCTGAAGCCAACGAAGGGCTCGAAGGCTAACTTCCAGGAAGAAGCAATTCGCATCATCTCGCAATGCTTTGAACAGCACGTTGACCTGTACTTGCAGGAGGAGCTGGACTTCTTCAAACGCAAGTCGGTCGAACAGGTTGAGGCGTGGGAGAAACGGCTTAATGAAGAGGAACAGACTACGGAGACATTCTACATGTCCAACGTCAACCGAAAGGCAGCCAAGCAGGACTTCCTCTCGTCCTTCAAGAAGGTTGTGATGATGCCTGTCAATGTCCTTCCAACAATCGGTGGCTCTGGATCTAGGAACTCGGTGGTTGCTACACCGACAGTCAATGGAAATGGCGGGCTAGAAACACCAGCTAGATCAGACACACCATCTGGCGATGGGGCACGCTCGCCTGGACTGCAAGCTCCCACAACCGAGCTGGCAGCGAAAGCAGCAATCATGAACTCTCGCCTGGAGGGCATCCGCACACTTTTCAGCATAGAAGTTGCGCTCGACTTGACGCATAAAGCAAAGTCAAGTCTCGAACGAGCAGCCCGCTTCGTGAGACTCGGTGGACAGTCTGGCGAGGAAGCGAAAGAGCAGTGTGAACAGATCTTCATCTTCCTTGTGCAGATCCTCGGCAATCGACACATGAAGCTAGGGTTCGACAAGGCTGTGGGCCATTTGGCTGACTACAAGCCTCGCGAAGTGGCAGACCACAGCAAAGAAGGCGTAGCACCACTAGTAGCGTTCCTCGAACTAGTAAACGTAGGTGATCTGATCCAGCAGATGGTGGAAGTGTTCTACTTGCAAGAGCTGGTTGCTGCGAATCTCACCGACCGCGATGACTTCCTCAGTCTCGCAGCGAAAGAGAAGAAGAAGTTTGAGTCGATGCTTGACGAGCGCGTCGCTGCGGGACTCAACAAGGGTATCGATGTGCTCATGGATGAGGTCGAGTATCTTTGCGGCACGTTACAGCAGCCCTCTGACTTCAACCCGCCAGTTGGACCAAACGGTATAGCACAGTTGTCGGACATAGGACCTAGCGAGACAGCGAAGAGAGTCGTCGACATGGTGTCGTCTCACACGAGCATGTTGGTTGGCAGCACCGATAAGAACGTGCTTGATGTCTTCAACCAAGAAGTCGGCGTGCGATTGTTCACTGCCATTTGCAAGCATCTCAAGCGACAACGAGTAAGCGTCAACGGTGCCATTGTTTTAATCAGGTAAGACTGCGTCCAAGATGCGTCTCTGCAAGACGACTAACCTGCGCAGTGACATGAACGCTTACAACGCTTACATTGTCTCGCTGAAGAACAAACCACTCATGCAGTACTTTGCTGCCCTTCGTGAGCTCTCCCAGATCTACTTGATTGCGCCGAAGGAAGCAAAGGAGATTGCTACCATCATAGCCGACACAGACCGGTACCATGGCATCTTTAGGGCGGAAGAGGTGTACGAATACGCGGAAAGGCGGGCGGACTGGTACCAAATCAAAGGTGCAGTCGAAAAGCAAATGTATGGGGTTGGCTGCTGGGTCATGTAACTGTCATGGCTGTTTAGGTATGCGGCTCTGCGACACAAGTAGCGCGGTTGCCGCATTTGGATAATTGCAGAGCTTCAGCGGAGCAAGTCAAGCGACTTGTCGGATACAAACATCAAACAAGCGCCTCATCTCTTCTAACCCCTCTGCCTTGCCACAGTAGGCACAACATCTCTTACATTGTGTCTGCAGTGCACTTCTGTTGCTGTGCTGTCAAGCTGCGTCGCAGCCTTGGAACAACTCCCAGCCTCTCCAACTCTCCAATCGGTAGCTTCGTACCTGGCTAGTGCGAGTGCGGCTGGCCGACGGATGACCACTTCACACATCACGGCTCACGATGAACGGCAATTGACCTTCCGAGCTCTGTCATCAGCTAAAGCTCACCTCCGCGACTCGTACTTTGGTACTATCCTCATTCTAACGTTCATTTCCGCACTGCTCTACCCGCTCTACTGCAGGGTGAGCCCCGCCGGCACTACCGTTTTAGACCACCCGGCTCTCTCACTTGTCTTGAACGTGTGTTAAGCCACACTACGCCAGGTCTTGGGTGAGAGAGTGTCTACGTACAAATAGCGCGCGCCGTTTCGTGTAAATATCCTTTGTTTCTTTGGACATCAACTTCGGGGCCACTCCACCCTCTGCGCCAGATCCTGGTCCAAGCTACGCGGTTCGCGCCGACCCGTCATTCTACAGCTTGACTTGGAGCTCTACTCGAACCAGCACCTGCGCTTCTGTCGCCAGACTCGGTGGTTCTTGGCCAACACTGCAGCCATGTCTGGTAAGCGCCCATCAAGCGTGTCACATATCATAGTCACTGACCAGCATCGACCAGATCCTCTGCCCGCCGAGACCGAGGCTGCCTATGCCGTCATAATCGACGAGATCCTTCGCGCCAGCGACCTGAACACCATCTCCGCGAAGCGCATACGCAAAGGGCTGCAAGAACGGATCGGTGTCGACACCGCCCATCAAAAGGCACGTCAGTCTCGCACGTGCGCCGATTGGGTTGCTAACTCCAGCCAGGATGCAATCACCGCGCTCATCATGCAGCGCTTCGACAAGTTCAACAACGAAATAAACGGCACCGCACCCGAGTCCCAAGACCCCATCCCCACGGTCGAAAACGGCACGGCCTCCACCTCCGCGACCCCCGACCACAAGCGCTCACCCGACTCCGAGTCCGCCCTCTCAGAGCTCGAAGACTCTGCACCACCAAAGAAAAAGGCCAAGAAGAGCAAAGCAACAGAAGATGCCGACGCAGCATTCGCGCGCAAACTCCAAGCCGAAGAGAACGCGCGCACCGCCCGCGCCACCCGCGGCGCAAACACACGCAAGAAAGCCCCCGTCCCGAAAAAGAAAACCAAAAAGAAGTCATCGAACCGCATCAAAGACGAAGACGATAGTGATATCGTATCCGGCAGCGAAAAGGAAAAGAAGAGCCCCAGTCGGAAGGGCGGATTCCACGTGCGTCCCATCCCAGCACCCCCCTTTCTCTTTTCTTTTACTAACCTTCTTCCTAGAAACCCCTCGCCCTTTCCCCCGCGCTCTCCGCCCTCCTCAACGAAACCCAACTCTCGCGCCCCCAAACTGTCAAGAAGATATGGGAGTACGTGAAATCCCGGTCGTTGCAGGACCCGCTCGACAAGCGGCAGATACGGTGTGATGACGCGATGCGTGCCGTGTTCAAGCAGGATCGCGTGCATATGTTTACTATGAATAAGATATTGAATCAGAATCTGTATGCGGTGGAGGAGGGGGGTGGGGAGGAGTGAGTGTGGGAAGAGGAGCACGAGGTTTTGTGGAATTATAGCATGGCGTTGAATGCGAATTATAGCTGGTCGCATTGCTTGGGTCGTATTTTGGACAACGATAGCGGCATACGTGGTGAGTAACGAGGAACATATACCTCATAGTAATCCAGAAATCATAATCCAAGAACTTCACTGAAGTACCTGCAAAATCGACAGTAACAACGATGAAACTGCGACATATCTGGTACTGGTACGACGTGTCTGTCGAACCACATCCAAAATCTCTTCAACACGCGCAGCCTCAGTAGGTGGCGCAGAACTAGTCCTTGCCCGAAAGCCTTCCAGTATGTTCTTGGCGACACTAGGAAGTACATCGTCACTGCCTCTTGATTTTGGGTATCGTCATTACGCCATGATTTGTATCATACACATACTCGTACTCCAACGGAACCTCGATTCGCAGACAGACACCCAGCCTGCTCACCACGGCCACCAGCCGCCCTTCTTGGCACCACCAGCTCCTTCGACCACCTTATCTTTCGCCTTTCCAATCTTGTCTCCGACGTTCTCAACCACACCTTCAGCTTCCCTCCTCTTGTTATTGATCGCACCTGCCAATTCCTCCCGCAACCCATTGATTTCAGTCTTCTTGTTATGTGCCTCCTCTATTGTTTCAAGCTTCATCCAGCCAAAGTACGCGAGCTGATATGTGAAGAGGGCGCCGAGAAAGCATTTCAGCAGCGGCGCGGAGAAGGTCTTGTAGAAGGCGCCGACTTTGGAGGGTCGCTTGGGTTCTTGCGGTTGTGGCGCTGGGGGCTCGATGTCAAGCTTCCGCCGTATTGTTTGTGTGAAGTTGCGACGGGGTGCGCTGAGGCGGAGCAATTGCCTTGCTCTGATGGTGTTCATGTTGCGCATGGCTGTGCTGACAGTGCGCGTTGTATGTGTCGTCAAAGGATAGGAATGGAAGACGTTGTTCGGTCACAAAGATCTTTCCGTCTGAAATTGGATCAATTGCAGAGTATGTTGGTGTCTTCGGGCTTGTCGTGGGTATGGTAGTTTCGTTGTGATGGCAGGTCGAAGCTCACCTCACCCATGACAGCAAACCTACGCCCGCATTTCGGAGGTCCGCACTAGCGCCGGCCCAAGCCACCAGAGTTCCGAAGGAACACCTTGCTTTACGATCCCTACACAACTTCAACGATACGCAGTCGCTCTTTGCTTTCCTCACTCTCGCTTGTGCCTCCCCCATTCCCTCTTCACGATTTCAGTCAGCGTTGAAGTCCACACCATCCGTTACAATGGTACGCTACCGCTAGCATCCCCGGCCGCTATGGTCCTCCGCATTGGGACAGTTCCGCGGATGAAGAGCTAATGTGTTCGTTGCAGGCACAAACACCACAGCAGCGCCAGGCGAACGCACGCTACGCCAAGGCGCAGGAGAAGAAGATGGGCAAGCCTGAGGGCGTTCAGGTTGTCAAGCCAAGGGGTCCCCAGAAGAGCCCTATTAGCAAGACATGGATCAGTACGTGACATTCGAACGGACACAGCGCTCAGAACAAAACGCTGATCTGGTAACAGTCGTCCTTGCGTTCATCCTGTGTGGAGGTCTCCTTTTCGAGCTCCTGAAACTTTTCTTTTAAGCCAGAGAATCCACTTCTCCTGAGCTCCACGCCTACACGAGCGTAATCTTCGAACCCCGAAATATACCTTTGGACCTGCAAAGGCAACGAGCAGTTGTAAGGGGGATGGCACTATGCGCTGGCATAAGGAACCCTGGGCACGCTTCACAAAAGCACTTTTCGAATTCAGTTTGGACCTTCTAAAGGACATAGGGCGCGGCGTTTGGGCGTATACACATGGTGCTCATGGCATTCGCTCATGGTTGAGAGACAGACCTTAATGCTATCCACATCCCCCAACCCACCTGTCTTTACGCCAGCGATGAATCACGAAACTAGGAGCTAATTGCGATCGGGCAGGCTAGGAAAGGCTTCATCGAACAGCTTACGGCTCGTGCATTGGAAGTGCAGCGCTGCCATTCCTGCCGCAATGGCCGCAATGATCCATTGTCCGATTCCAAACTCAGACTCTTCATACTCTGGAACAGCGCAGTATCGCCTTGTACTGAGGTGATGTCGAGTTCGCCGAGTCTGACCTCGAGGTCGCTGACGTTCACACAGAGTTCGAAAACCCGCCTAGTCTGGTTTGGCAATTGCGATATGGAACCGTAGGGCTGAGCCGTAATCGTTGGAGCTGTAGATGGTAGGGTGCTTGATCTGCTCGGACCTGTTGCCAAGGGAGTCAGGCTGGGAGCTCCAGAAGTGCTGGAAGTAGAGGTCTGGTAACTTGTTGAGTTGTCAGTAGACGAGGAAGAAGGTCTGGCACCGGCTGCTGTACGTGCAACCCCCTCCAGACCTGAATTACTCAGAGCAATCGGACTGGTAGCCAGGCCGCACAGCTTTGCCGCCAAGTCATCCAAAGCAGCGGGATTATCATCCTTGTAATCAACATATAGGTCCTGAGAGCTTTTTTTTTTTTTTTTTTTTTTTTTTTTTTTTTTTTTTTTTGTTTTATTTTCTGTTTTGATTTT
>SAUC01000226.1:0-21276 GCA_004335245.1 Didymella lethalis
TAAGGGAACGCTCTTATCCTGTCTCCTAGTAGCGTTTACTAGCTATATGTCTAAAAAAGACTTATTATAGAGTAGTAAGCTGCTTAGGTATTTAAGTAACTAGTGTTTCCTATATTTAGGATTTAAATACTTAACCTACTCTTAAAGGTAACACTCTTTATCCTATACATAATATATGTCTATAATCTCTTCTATACTTGTAATTCTAAGAAAATAGAAGTTTATTTACTTATCCTAAAGGTGTTCTAGGTAGTAGGTGTCTGCGCAATTCTACTAGTAGTCCTTGCAACCCTTATATTAGCTAGGGAACTACTAGCTGTTTAGCTTAAAATATAGATAGTTATTGCATATGTTGTAGTAGCATTGCATAGCTAGGAGTTAAGGGTAACATGGATTCTAGAGGTCTTGTTATAGCTGCGCCACGTAGTTATAGGTTAGTGTGGCTATTCATTAGCTGAAGTCAGACTCGCCCACATGTGGCTGTGTTACTTGGCTTTTTTCTGTCTATTTTGCGAAATCCTCTATATGCTATTCCTTATTAGTCTTCTAGGCATTAGTGACTTATTAATTAAACTAGGTAAGTGCTTCAGGATTATTAAGTAGATACTATCTAGCCCTTATAATGTCTTTGTCTATTATCTAGTCACACGTGTTTCTACTATCCTGTAAGCTTCATAACTAAATTATAATGTGTAGTACTTCCTTCTTATATTTAGGAATATTATTAATAATAGTTAGGTCTATTGCTAGTAATTAGGTTCCTTAGGAGGCATAGGTCTGGGTTACGTAGTTGCACAAGACTAGCATATAGGACTCTTGCGCTCTATTATATATTAGTAAACGTTTTCCTTCTTCTAAGTAATATTTATTATTATGCTAGTAGAAGGATCTGTAGTATTATTTACTAATAGTAATAATACTGTCCTAGGTATTACACTCCACTATAGAGTGTTTTCTAGGATTGTTCTAGATCTACTAGGGGTGTGGGTAAGGTGTTAGTAACTAAACTAGTTTATTTGTACCTTTGTCAGATTCCTCTATATGTTTGTCTTCTATAAGATGGCTTATGTCTTTAGTAAGAATTTCCTATTCTCCACTAGTCTTATTATGTAAGGAGCTAGCTGCTGAGGGCAATATGCAAGAGTAAATCAAATAAATTAAGTGACAAGAGACTCCTGCGCGGAGGTTATGCTCCTTTTATAACCTCTATGTCAGAGATCTTATCCCAAATTAGAGGTTAAAGTTTTCTGCAATCTCCGCAATAGAGGTCTGGCGTTGTTTAGAGGTCAGCTATAGAGCAGTGTGTTGCAGGTCAGCTGAGGGGCGGAGAGCACCTGAGGCGCTGAGCTCCGGGCCTAGCCTGTTACAGTACCCCCCCACAAACGCGTTATTTGTTAATACTCACTAGTTATTTGCTCCCTTACTTTACTCTACCTACTTTACGCGCCTACCTGTTAACTTTACACACCTTACCTCCCTTACAATTTCCCTACTACTTTAATCTTTAAGCTGTTCTCTGTGTCTTGCCCTTAGCATAGCCAGCCCCTCTGTTCCTAGACGCTCCTCCCCTAGGAAGAGGTCTGCTCTAGTAAGTTTTTAGCTGCTCTTATACCTGCGCTAGGGGCAGCAGCTCTAGTAGATAGTGTCTATTTGCTAATCTTCTGTTTCTTAGTCTGTTAAAGACAGTAGCTCTCCTATTACCCTTTCTAAGCGCCCCTGCGCTGTTAATCCTAAGGACCTCAGCTTCTCTGCTGCAGAGCGCAAGGGCTTCAGCTTAGAAGACGTTAACGCAAACGCAGAAGCTGAGGAATACTCCCCTATAACTAGGCGCGCTAGTAGTTATAATAACCTATTTATCTGCACCTACTATGCTCTTAATAGTCTAGTCTGCAAGTTTAAGGCTAATAGTTAAAAGACTAGTGCCTTTAAGCCTAGCTATAAGAACTATGTTGTTAAGAAGTCTGCCTGCTGCAAGGTAAAGTTACTTACCCTGCCTGCTAGGGTCTTTTATCCTAATAGTAAACAGCCTCCCTGCTTAACCTAGTCTAAGAAAGTTAAGCTTAAGTATGTTTATAAGTATAGTAAGGTCCTAACCCTAGAGGTTCTATAAGAGGTTATTAGTAAAGTTTATAAGGTTCTTTAGGCCTATTATAACCTCCCCCTTCTTTATAACCTCCTAGCCTACCCTACTTTTAATAAGTCTATCTCTAGTTACTAACTAGAGTAGTCTAACTATAAGGACACAGTTAAGGAAGTAAAGCGTTATCCTGCTCCTACTGTTAAGTTTGCCCTCTGCACAGCTTATGCTATAGAGGAGACTGTTAAGTAGCTTAAGGTCCTTATAGGTTTTCCCCCTCCCTATTCTATACTTCTGTTAACTAGGGGCCCCTTTTTATATAGGTAAACCTGCAGTACTAGATTTATAATTAAGTTACCTAACTCTATAAGGAGATGTTTAACTACTACTACCCTAATTAGGAGGATAACAACCCTATTAACCTTAAGGGTCTGCAGGCTACTCTTACCCTTTAGAGTAAGGAGCTTAGCTAGGCCTATAAGGCTACCCTTAATTATAATAATTTAACAGTTTAGGAGTTTCTTTAGTAGGTTTTCCTTTAGTGTTCTTTAAAGTTAGGATACCCAGCCTATAACTATTATAACCTTACTACTGTCTTCTAGGATAGCAATAGTGCCTTTAGGCTCGCGCCTTTAGGCTTCTAGATAAATAATATTCTATTTCTTTATCTTTTCTTCAGTTTTATAGTGCTCCTGTTCCTTCTCTTCTCCCTTCCTCCTTTCCCCTCTATCCCTAATTATTAGTGTGGCTTAGAGTAATCTTCTAGTAGGTGCTATTCTTCCTTAGATAGCAATCTAAGCTACAGGGATCCAGCTTGCCTAGTCCTTTTGTAACTAATTAATGTAAGTGCAGAGATAGGTTTCTATTACAGCGTTTATTTGTTCTGTGCTACTATTAGTTTGTGGATAGAACGCTGTTAACTGCCTCCTTATAATCCTTAGGGCCTTGCATATAGTTAACTAGAAGATGCTTAAAAATTAAGATCCTCTATTAGTAATAATAGCGTTAGGTAACTAGTAGTAGGCTACTACTTAGGATATAAAAGCCTTAATAACTAAGTCTACTATAAGGTTTGTTAATAGGATTAGGATTATGTCCTTAGAGAGCTAGTCTGTTACTACTATTAGGTTAGTAAAGCCCTTACTTTTAGGGAGGTCTATAACAAAGTCTATAGACAGCTCTTTCTATATTCTCTTTAGGATTAGGAGTAGTTTAAGGAGCCCTTACTTTAGCTCTCTCTATAGTTTAGTTCTCCTGCAAATGTCGCAATTCTAGACATATCTCTGTACGCTTAACAACATACCTAGCTAGAAGTATATATAGGTAAGTATATAGAACATATTGCCCCTCCCTAGGTGTCTAGCAATTAGAGAGTGGTGTATGTTATTAATAATCTTCCCTTATAGTTTGTTAGAATACAGTACCTATTTCCTTCCTTAGTATCTTAACTAGTCTTAAGAGTTAAGAGAGCATTTAGAGAGTAATACTTTTAGACTAAGTTAAGGTAGGAATTTCCTAGCTCCTAATCTTAGTAATGTAACTGCTAGCTAGTATGTCTTATCCTAGTCTGCAGCTGCTTTCTAGGCTTGCTTAATAGCTTTAATAGTATTATAAGGTTCTAGAGTTAGTAAGGTAAATAGGGCTAGAGACTTATTCCCTGTAGGTTGCGGGTCTGTGTCAGTGTTTGGGTTAACAGTGCCTATGTTAGCGTTGTTATCAACGTTGCTGGCGTTTCTCCCTTGCCTTCTCTGCTCTAACAGACAAGTTGTAGGGCAGTTCTTATCGCAAGTTCGTGACTGTGTAGTTATAGGGTAGGCGTTTAACTTTAGCAGTTATGCTTGCTTAATCTTAGCTAGGAAGACTACTGTCGCGCCTGCCTTATAGTTGTCATTCTTTAGTTGCTAGACGTATGCAAAAGGAGTTAATAGCTAAGACCTTTATGTCTCTATTCTCTTATCTCCTCCTTTAATTAGCACGTCTTCCTCTTGTTAGGAGAGCGCGTTAGCTCTTCTATTTACCTGTCCTAGGCGGTATACAAACGTAAGGTTAAACTAGCTTAACAAGCTAGACTATTATATGTGTTGTTTAGAGAGTAACCTAGTTTTGCAGAAGTACTCTAGGTTCTTATAATTAGTAATAACTGTAAACTTAGTAACTGACTTTAGTTTAGTGCTCTACTCCTATAGGCACTTAATTACTGCTAGCATTTCTTTGTTATAAATAGTGTAGTCAACCTCTGCTACAGTGTTCTTTGCTAAGAAGTACGCCACTGTTTAGAGGGTTCTGTTGTTGTTGTATTGTGACAGTACTCCGCTAGTAGCCTATCCAGAGGCATCACATTCTAGAACAGTCTTACGTTCTGGGTTAAAATTAGTAAGAGCAGGTTCTGCAATAAATACTTCCTTCAGTTTTTTAAACACCTGTTGTTGCCCTAGCCCCTATTTAAAGGTTGCGTTTTTACTAGTTAGTTAGGTTAATAGTTCTGCTAATGTTAAGAAATTCCTAATAAACTGTTAATAGAAGTTAGCAAACCCTAGAAAACTCCTAATGCCTGTTACTAACTTCAGGGGTTGCCAGCCCTTAATTACTGCAATTTTCTCTAGGTCTATTTAGATGCCTCGCCTAGCTTCTATAATAAACCCTAGGTACTTAGTTTTCTTAACAGAGAATTCGCTTTTTCCTACGTCTAAGTGTAGCCCTACTGCGCCTAGCTTCCTGACTATTTCTTTAACCTTAGCCTTATGTTTAGCGCAAGTACCGCTTAAGTAGATTAGTACGTTATTAACATAGGCAGAACACTATTTATCTAAGTATTCCCTTAGGACCTAGTTAATATAACGTTAAAAAGTACTTAGGGCATTAGCCAGTCTAAACAGAGTAACTAGCCATTTATATAGCCTAAACCTTATTTAGAAGGCAGTTTTCTATTTGTCCCCTTTAGTAATGCAGATTTTATAGAAGGCTTAGATAATGTTAACTTTAGTAAACTACTTTACTTAGGAGATTTAGGATAGTGTTTTATAGATAAGGGGGAGTAGGTAGCAGTCCTTCTTTGTTACTGCGTTTAATGCTTAGTAGTTAACGCAGAACTAGAGGCCTCTGCCTGGCTTTTTAGCAAACAATACTAGTGCTAACGCACTAGACTTGCTTACGCAGATAAACCCTTTATCTAAGTAACTTGTTAGTTGCTATTATAGCACTAACAACTCTTCTCTAGACATATTATACAACAGGCCCTAAGGAATAGTAGCTAGTTTCCCTTCTTGCTTAACTAGGTTAATTATGTAGTCTACCTTAGGTCCGCAATGTAGTGCTAGTTTGTCTGCCTCCTCCTTTATAAAGGTTTAATATTCTTATTTTAGGTAATCTAGGAGGACTGTCCTTAGGTCTACTATATCCTTCTTTTTTAAGGCTTTCTAGATATCCGCTATAGAGGCAGCAAAGATCTCTATCTCTAGGTCCCTCTAGGAGCTCTTTCTTAAGCTCTAGTATAGTTCTAGTAATACTAGTTAGGGGATTAAGTTAGGCTTTATGCCCTCTTTACTCTAGACCCTTGTCTTTATTAAGTAGATAAAGATAGACTTCTTAGCTAGGGCTACTATTACTTAATGTTCCTCTATCTATAGAAGTCCTAGTATTATATTATACTCTTTCTCTCCTTCTAGGATGTACGCATATATAGTTTCCTAGTAGCTGTTAATGTTAATAGACATCTGCACTACTTCTTTTAACTAGGTGTTCTTTCCTGCTATCCCTATAATCTTTTATTTCTAGATAGTAGCCTTTTTAAGGTTATTTTGTTTTACAAACTGTGCAGAGATAATCCTATATATTAAACACCTAGTGTTAATTAGTGCATAGGCTATAGCTACGTTGTCTACTAGGGCGTGCAACAAGATAGGTTTGCCATCTAGCCATAACCTATGGAACTTCTGGAAGTCTTTCCCATCCTACGCTACCTTGTTCTTTAACCTCTACCTGCGTTAATAGGCAGAGGTATCTAGTTTTCTAAGTTATTCTCTAACTTAGATGCTATTAATTCCTTAGCAGTTACTGCCTTAATATAAACCTTGTCCAGACGTCTTACAGGTCCTAGGTTGCATTAGTTAGCGTAGTGTCTGTCCTTGCTATATTAGAGATATAGGTTATTAGCCTAACGTTTGTTAATAACTTCCTAGGATTTCTATTCTGCTTATTACCTAGGTTCTTACTTTGTTTAACCTACGTAGGTCTTAATAGTAGGTTCCTAATCTATCTTATCTTAATTACCCTTCTTATTCTATTAACTAAAGTATAATGCAGTATTAGTGTTTAACTTTGTTTATCTTATGTTAACATTAACTTTTAACACTCTAGCTATTAGTATTTAGAGGTCCTATTCCTCTAGGATGTCTACTAATACTATCTTGTCTTATAACTTAGGCTTAATAGCTAATAGATATCTTGTCTTTAAGTTCTATTTATTCCTTTCTTTAGCTGTGTTAAAGGCTAGCTGCATAAACTCAGCGTTAAAAGCCTTAAGGCTTTGCCTGTATCTTTTTATTATAACTGTCTAGAGCTATTATTAGGAACACTCTTCAAACTAAGGGTCCTAGTACTATTTATCTAGGAACTCCTAGAACTCTGTAGTTGTTCTAAGTAGGTGTTAGTTCTTCTAAGACAGTCCTACTTGTGCAGCCTGACCTTCTAAGCAGTTAAACATGTAGGCTACTCCTATAGTTACTTTATACTCTCTAAAGGTTTAGAGCTTGTTAACTATCTAGGATTTAAATATTTAATATAACTATTAGTTCCCCCTAAACTTCCCTACGTCTAGGAGCTTTATCTTTAGGCTAGGTCTGGACATAGGGGTCTTAGTCCTTAGTGTTATAGTTAGTATAAAGGCGGTAGTAGCCTACATTAATTAGTTTTAGTGCCTTATAATATAGGCCCTAACCTTAGCATCTACTATTCTCTAAATCTGTTCTACTAATCTGTTAGGCTGTTATTTGTTTTTAGGAGCGTTAGGCTCTAGGGAGCAAGGAGGTGCAGCTACTGTGTCTTTAGGAAGTGTTAACTACTATTAGTAGGTTGCTAGTAGAGTAAGGGTCTGTTAGAGGACCTGTTCTCTCTATTACTCTTAGACAGAGGTGTTAGCTAGATTCTCTAGTTCTTCCCTAACTGTAGATTGTGAGTTATAACCTGCACAAAGTTTAACTCTGTAGTTAAAAAGCTGCCTTGCGGCATTATTAGGATCTCTGTCTATTATAAGATCTCCCGCCAGGTAACTTAATAATAAGGAAAGAAAAACAACTTCATCTAAATATAAGGGGCTAGCTGCTAAGGGTAATATGCAAGAGTAAATTAAATAAATGAAGTAACAAGAGACTCCTGCGCAGAGGTTATACTCCTTTAATAACCTCTATATTAGGGATCTTATTCTAAATTAGAGGTCAAAGTTTTCCGCAATCTCCGCAATAGAGGTCTGGCGTTGTTCAGAGGTCAGCCATAGAGCGGTGTGTCGCAGGTCGGCCGAGGGGCGGAGAGCACCTGAGGCGCTGAGCTCCGGGCCTAGCCCGTTACATATTATTACTAGTAGTTATTATATTAAGCTGTTAAACTACTTTATTCTTTATGCAACAATTATAAGCATAGTAGCCTGTCTTACTATAGCTGTAACAAGTTACTAATGACTTGTCTAGTTTACAACCTTTGCCCTGCTCTTTCTTTTTCTACCTATTAGGTCCCTTAGTAACGCTAGATAGGTCTATAGCGGCTAGTCTATAGTATCCACTCTGCGTGTTGTTATAGATGTGTTATCCAGAGTTAGATTAATAATAACCTCTGTGCTGTCTGTAGTTAGTGTAGTTATTGCGGTATAGGTTGCGTGGCAGTAAGTATTTCTTAGTTAAGAGGACGCGCGTTTATAGATTATCTTAAAGTTCTTACTTTAGTTTATAGAGTTAGACATTGATATTAATTACAGTGTTAATAAGGTTATCTAGGCTGTTAATGCTAGCACTAGTGCGCATCAGCTTAGTCTTAATAGCAGGCTTAAGGCCTTAACGGAACATAGTCATCAGCACAGTGTAATCCCAGTCAGTGTTAGCAGCTAGCTGCTGGAACTCTGCGGCATATTTAGCAGCTGACTTAATTTGGCGTATGCGCTAAATCTCACATAATGCAATTATTAGTTTATTAGAGATACTAAAGATAGGTTTAATCTTCTCTTTAAAGTTATTAAAGTTTCTAATCTATTTATCTACTTTATCTAGGGCAATTCCTGCCTAATACTGTTAGATAAAGGGCTTAATCTATTTAAATACGTTGCCACACATGTAGCTTAATATAAGGTGGACTTGTTTGTCTAGTAGCACCTTCTCACCTTAGAAGGTAAAGAAGAGGTCCTACTGCATAATCTAACTATCTAACTTAGCATAATCTCTATAATAGAGGTCAGGCTTATTAATATTTATAATGCTATAGGTTGTAGTACTAGCATGAGTTAACTACTTAAAACTAAGCTTATTAGTAGTCTAGCTGTTACTAGAGACTCTAATAACCTAGTCTTAGGGCAGGTCTTCCTCCTTATACCAGCTAGAGAGGTAGTAGCGCGCCTTAAAGATAACAAAGGGCAGGATAGCCTATCCTTTCGCATTAATGCCCTGTATGACTGTTATCCACTCCTAGTCGCCTAGCTAGACTACCTTTAGCCTTCCTTGTCTCTCTAAAGCTGTAACAACTGCTCTTTAGGAGATCTGGCCTATTATAAAGCCTCTCTTGTTAAAGTTGTTCATGTTGTCATCCTAGATGCCATACTTAGCTTTAACGTTGGCTACTAGGCTGAACTAGCCCTGCATAATCCCAGAATCCTCACAGAGGGCTTGCTTAAAGTCATACCTGTGATTAAACTTCACTTTAAGCTCTAGTTAACGCTTTACAAACGTACTAGGCTAGTTTGTGCTAACAGGGCCTATATTACGCTCAGCGCGCAGAGAATTGGCCATAGCAGCCACATCTGCCAGCTAAGGGCCAAATCCTTGCTTGTCTAGCTTAAGTATGTGTTTAACAATTACCTACTCCTCTAAATTGTCTAGCCCTTATAAGTTAGGCATAGTATTGCCTTATAAAGGTTGTCTAGTAAGTTAATAGCATAGTGTGGCTTAAGGAACGTTATAGATAGCTGCAGCGCGTTGCTAGGAGAGATTTGCGTCTTATTTAAGAGCTTAAAGCGCAAGCTGTACCTAAGCTTCCTTAGATATGTTAATAATATATTGTTGTTAAGGCATTAGTGTATAAAGGGAACTTTAGTAGGGGCTTGGCAAAAGTGATTCGCTCGCCCGTTAATCCGCTGGCCCGTGGGGTACGTTAACCCTTATAGTTTATATTTAACCTTGGTTAATTAAATTATGTTTAGAACTTAACTAACCTTTAAGCTAGATAGTCTACTCTACACTACTTATTAATCCCCCTACTTTTAAAACTAATAGATTATATCTATACACTTTATTATGAACTAGCTCTTTATATCCCTATTAGTATATTTATCTCCAAGAACTAAAAGAACTAGTGCTTATAAGCTTTACTCAAAGTATAACTTTGATAGTAATATTCTCTAGCTTTCTAACAGAGTTAAATACTATCTATTATATATTATATCGTTTCTTTATAGTAGTAATATCTTCTAGCCTTCTAGAAAGATTTAATACCACTAAACTATTACATCTCATAGTATGTTTATATAGTAATAATATCCTCTAGCTTTCTAATACAGTTAGATATTATATGTAGTAATATTCTCTAGCTATCCAGTAGGGTTAAATACTACTAAACTATTGAATATTTTAGTATCTTTATACAGTAGCAACGTCTCTATATAATACTGATATCTAATAGAGTTATAGTAGGCTAATCATTATAGTACTAGTTTAGATATATAGTTAACTAAATATAAGTAGGGTTATAGTACTAAAGCTTACTAAGTAGAGGTAAGTAGTAAAGTTAGTAAAGTAGTAAGGGTATAGATTATCAAAGTATGTACTAATAGAAAAGGATATAAAGATAGTAACTAGGTCCCCTCTATAGTTTTCTCTCTACCTATAACATCTACTAACTCTACTTATACTTAGTAATACTTTACTTAAGCTATTTTTAACTTTAGCTTACCTATACTTACTACTTAACATATCTATATACTCTATAAAGCTAGTATAATTCTCTTACTAGTATAATAGTAACTTTTGTTAGCTCTATCCTCTAGTAATAAGTTTTTTATCTATACTATAGGCTATTTACTAGGAATATAATACTATAGTTAGTAATATATAGTAGTTTATATAAATAATTAGAGATAATATAATTTAAGGCACTTTTAATATAGCTAACCTCTTTTCTAGTATTAAGGTACTTAACTTAGGCTATAGCTATAGTATACTTGCTACAAAAGTAAAGTAGTGTCACGGGATTCCTCTCTGACACCCCTCGGCCCTACCTCAGGAACACCTAGGGCAAGGGCCAGGCCGCGCACGGGCTCTCCGTGTATATACTCCTATCAAATCCAGAGACTTACACCTTAAGGATTTGTCTAATGTCTAAATATAACCCTAATTTAGCCTTAAAGCTATCCTATCTACCTTAAGTCTAATTACCTGCCTATAGTAACCTTATAATTTAAATCCTTCCTATTTCCTTTTAGAAGAGGTAGTTAACTTGTAATTTAGGGTAGATTACTAGCTACGCGTTAACAATAGCTAGAGGACATTATACTCTCTAGAGCGCAATACAGAGCGTAGGGGACATACCCCTTAACAAACCTAGGATAACCCTAGAGACGCGTTATAATACTACTAATTGCAAAGATATTAACCTAGCAGACGCGTCTAGTAATAGAAATTTTGCGCTTATTAATGCAAGAGCAATAACGCTCCTAGTACACCTAAGGAGGCATAAGAGCTAGGAAGAAGTAGTAAGCCTTTAGGCAATAGTTATAAAAAGACTAGAAGCCTTAGAGGAAGTAGAGCTTTATAACGCACTAATTGCTAAGATTAAGCTATAATAGAAGTAACTTAATTATATAGTAGTAATAATAATAGAAGCCTAGGGTAGACAAGCCCTAGGGCATAGCTAGCCAGCCTTTAACAAGGCTAGGCAGCTTATGCGGACATTAAACAACGTCTAGCTAAAGCCAAAGCTGGGCATAGAGAAGATGTCTTGAACCCCCTAGCAGGTAGACTAGTAGGTAAAAAATATTAAGACAGTATTTTAGTATACTTAAGTGCTAGAGGACTCTATCACCTGCACCTACTAGATTATAGGTACTATATAGTTTAGTACTTATAGATTAACAACAGATTACTAAGGGATCTATTCAGACATAGGCTAAGCTCTGTGCAGTAGAGGAACAGCTAGTCTAAGATCCTATCTTTACTTACTACAAAAACTATTAGAAGTTCTTTAAGATTAAGTAGAGAAAAGAAGACTCTATAAACTTATTATCTTATATTGTTGTAGAGCTATCGCGTTAAGAGTCGCGTTAAGTTCGGTGGGGTGGCCAGCTTACTGGTGTGGCCAGCTTACTGGTGGAACACGTTATAGGTATGCTATCTTACTAATAGTCCCTAGAACTTCTTACTCTAGAATACTACTAGCTTCTAGTAACTCTTAGTTATTAGCTTAGATGTCTGTGGCTGCAGTAGTATAGCTGCTATAACAAAATCCAACGCGTCTGTAGGGACTATAATTAGCTCTGCAGGATTAAAGTGCTAAAGCACTAGGGCTTTAGTAAACTAAGCCCTTATGTTAAGGAACGCCGCGCAGACGTCCTTAGGCCAGCTCTATAGTCTATACTATTTAGTTAGACCTTTATGCGTTTTCTTCTTTAACTTTACCCCCTCCTTCTAGGGATTAGGTCCCTCTTAGTCTGGCTCTAGGTTCTAGGCAGCTGTTATATAGTCCACTAGCAGACGCATAATACCTAATTAATTATACATAAACCTCCTATAGAAGTTTATAAAGCTAAGAAACACCTAGATGTCCTTATAGCCCTTAGGCTTAGGCTACTCTGTGATAGTGCGCACATGTTCTAGGTCTATTACTATGCCCTTAGGTATAATAATAAAACCTAGAAACTTAACAGACTCTATTAAGAAGGAGCACTTAATTACCTTTATAAATAGGCCCTACTTAACTAAGTAGTTAAGTACCTCTTTAATATAACAATTATAATCCTTTAGGTTCTTAAAGTAGATTAGGATGTTGTCTAAGTACACTACGTAAGTCTAATTAAGTAGGCCCCTAAGGGCTCTGTAAATATATAACTAGAAGGTTGCTAGGGTGTTAGCTAACCTAAAGGGTATAACTAGGTACTTAAAGTGCCTATATTATGTCTTAAACGCAGTTTTCCACCTATTGCCTTCCTTAATCTAGAGCCTATAATAGGTATCACGTAGATCTAGCTTAGTAAAAATCTGCGCCTTTAATAATCTATTAAGCATCTTACTAAGTAGGGGAATTAGATAGTAATTCTTAATTATTACCTTATTTAATCCTTAGTAGTCTATATACAGTCTTATAGTACTATTAGCCTTTAGGACAAACAGGATTAGGGCACTAGCTAGAGACTTGCTTAGCCTAATCTACCCCTTCTCCTGCGCTGTATTAAGGTATTCCTAAAGGATATCTAGTTCTATATAGGAAAGGTTATATATTAGGAGATCTAGCACTTTTACACCCTCTATAATGTTAATAGAGTAGTTATACTCCCTATAAGGGGGTAGTACTCCTAATTAATGCTTACTAAAAGTGTACTGCTTATAGTAGAGCTTTAGTAGTATAAAATAAAGTTTGTCCTTATTAGGCTTATTATCCTTAGGTAAAACCTAAGGCATGTCCCTGTTATAGTCTACTAGGGACTCTTTATAACCTAAAATAGGGATAGCACCTGCTATATGCTCCTCTAGTACTGTGGAGACTAACTAAGGATAGTTGTCCTAGTAAGAAGGGTCTAAGCTACCTTAACAGCGTCCGGAGTTAGGGCGCAGCTAGGGGGTGCCTGGCTGACCCTTAGTCCTACGCAGGGCCTGTGGGTGGAGCAAATATAGTTACTTGCCTAGGCCTAGCTTGTTAAATAGTTCTTAGACAGAGGTAATAAAGACTCTTTCTATTCTGTCAGCATACTATATAAATGTTCCTTTAGTAAAATAGATGCATAGGTCCGCCTCTGCGAGCCACAGGTACCCCAGAACAAGGTTATAACTGTGGAAGTCAGTTGCCTAAAAGGTTTCTAGTCCTACTAACTTTCTTATACCTATAGTATTAGGGCAGTCTATAATTAGTTAGTAAGACCTATAAATCTGCAGCTGCGTATTATTAAGGGTTACAGCCCTTAGTTTCCTTGCATTACTATAGGGTATAATATTTATACCCTTAAGACTTGCCCTATTAATAAGGTTTATCTTAGCACCTAAATTACACAGGGCTTAGAGCGTCCTAAGGGCGCTGCTAGGCACCTATAGGTGCACTATTACTATAATGCAGGTCTTCTTCCTATTAGAGTCTGGCCCTACTAGTAGTTAGGATAGGTTTATAACTAGGGCTTCTCTTTTCCCTAGTCCTACTTCTATTAGCTATTTCTAGGGTCCTAGTTCTTCTAGTGTAGTTTCTAGTAGTCCCTTAATTAGGACTAGTTCCTGCTGCCTTATAATTGCCAGCGCCCACAGTTCTGTGTTAGGGCTGTGGACGGCTGCTAGGGCTCCCCTGGAACAGTGCTAGAGTCGCTACAGGCTGGGGTATTCCTATAGCTGTTCTAGCGTTTAAATTTATACCTAGGCAGAGAACTAGGACTATATTTCCCTATTACTTGTTAGTTAGACTCTTCTAAGGTAGACTTAAGTAGTCCTATAGCAGTTTCCGCGTTACAGAGGGCCCTTTCAAATTCAGGCTACTCCTAGATATGCTCTAGGGCGCTATTACGTTAAATTTCCTTCTGCAATAGCTCTGGTATTTTGCTCTAGATAAACACTATCTTAAACTTATAATCCTCTATACTATTATTAAACTTAAAGAAGCTGTATAGGAGTAGGGACTCTCTTTAGCTAAGTAGTATGAGGAATAGCGTGTAATTTTGTAGATAGCTAGTCTGTTACTATCTACATTAAGTCCGCGTATGTCCTTGAATGTGACACTAACTGCACGTTGGTGGTGCGCGCCGACGTCCTTGAGTAGCCTAACTCTCATCACCCTCTACAACTACCCTTTGTGCCTCTACAGCAAGCTGCTGCGCCAGCTGCGCCTGGAGAGCGCCCCCACGAGCTATATATTAACGCCGCTGGTCTCTCTTATGTCGCTGGCGCTGACTAGCTGTACGCAGCTTCCTATTCTCCTCTGCGAGTATAGTTGCTGAGTTTATCGCAAGCTGACATCCTTTAACAAGCTGGCGGATAGCTTAGCTTGTTAGGCTTTGTAATTAGCAACAAAGCAGGTCCTGTACATGACGAGCCTGCTGCTGAAGCTGCGCTACTGTACGCGGCGTCTCTGCTGTCCATGCAACGTTGTTGTCTGCTGTTGTTGCTTGTGGAGATAGGGTCCGGATGACTGTAAGCGATGACAGAACGCGATCTGGACAGGGAGGGATAAGCCCTGTTGCCTAGAAGCCAGCTCAAATACTCTCCTGCGTGAATACTATTAGCTAGATCTGTGTATAGATTATAAGGAAGTCTATCTTGTTAACGTGGTAGACGCCTTAGCAGGCAAGCTCCTAGATCTTGTGACCGTACGCTTACTTAAGAGGAGAGAAGCAGCTTACGTTAAGCGGCTGGAGTAGATGTGACGTGTGTGCTGGCATACAGAGAGTGATTATCTTGTTCTCTGTGCAGAGCTGGTCAAACTCAGGTGTAGCATGGCTGCTATGGCCGTTAAGGATAAGAAGACAGTAGACTCCACGCGTACAAGACGCTGTATATCTGTTAAAGTGCTTTACCCACTCTACGCTGAGCTTATCTGTCGTCCAGCCGTTGTCTGATACAGCGAGCACCCAGTCTATAGGGATGTTGTGGTACCAGCTAGCCTGGTGGAGCTTCCCAGACAGGATCACAAAGGGCAGGAGACACTAGCTAGACGCGTTAATACACTTAATTGTTGTGACCTAGTCTCTATTACCTGGCTGTATAATAGTAGCGCAACCTGCTGTATCTAAGCTCGTGACTACTTTAGACGTTGCTGCGACGCCCATCATGAAGCCAGTCTTGTCAAAGTTGTAGACGTTGTCATCTAGTACGCCATACGCCTGGCGCGTCTCCTCTATGAGCTTAAACCACGCTGCGATAGCAACAGGATCCTCACAGTAAGCGCGCTAACTGTGGAACTTCCTATTCTACTTTGTCTGTAGCTCAGGCTGGCTGTTAACAAAGCGCGACACCCAGTTCTTGCCTACAGGTGGAGGAGGAGGATCTTGGCCGCAGCTAGCAAGTAGAGCATCTGCCATACGTTGTACGTTAATAATCTAGGGTGGAAAGCCTTGTTAATTAAGGTCTAGGATCTACTGCACAAGAGACTGCTCTTTAGTAGTTAATAGCTTGCAGTTGACAGAGACTGTCTCTAGTTGTGGCTGGATACCGCGAAGACGCGTCTGCAGAGTCAATCTTGGGACCTTGTACGCTTTTGCAAGCCTGCAGAGTGATTAACGTGGGTTATTCTAATAAGAGACTATTGCAAGACTAAGTCTGCCTTTATAAGATATCTGTAGAGGATGTTGTTGTTAAGCCATAGTAGTTGTTGTGGAGAGAGTCGCGTTAAGTTTGGTGGGGTGGCCAGCTTACTGGTGTGGCCAGCTTACTGGTGGAACACGTTAATAAGGAACTATTAGTAATTATGTTAGCATTCTAGCAGTAGAGGTAATACCTTAAGCACGCTGCGTCTATAATCCGGGTACTCTCTAATTATAATAATCTGAGGTACTTTATAACAATAAAGGAGCTATCTCTAAAACAGGCCTATTAGGCAGAGGAGCTATCTAGATTTAACTTTAAAGTTAAATATAAACCTAGACCTAAGAACACAGTAGATAGCCCCTTAAGGCATCCTAACTACACTTAGGTAATAGTTATTAGAGAGTAGTAAGCGTTAAGGGACGCTATACTACCTACTCTCTAGTAGAAGCTTTAGATATAGACTCTTATAAAGTCTATAGCTTATAGTGTAGTATAGGCTGCGTGGGGTGCTAACTACCCTAGGGGGGCGCCTAGGGCAACCTGTTAATACCCTAAAGATGCTCCTGTAATTCTACTGCCTCTAGGTGCAAGTTTAGAGGATAGTATAACACTGCCTGCAGGCGTGAGTTTAGGGTACCCTCTGCTGCCTATAGGTGTAAGTTTAGAACACGCTACGCTGCCTAAGGGTGTATGTTTAGGGGAAAGTGCAATGCTACCTGCAGGCGTGAGTTTAGTGTACCCCCTACTACCTAGAGGCGTAAGTTTAGAGTTAGTAACCCTGCTACCTGCAGGCATAAGTTTAGGGCACAGCAGCATTATCTCTGCAGATATCTGCTAGTAGCAGTCTAGTTCTAGAGGTGCGCCTCCCTTAGCTCTTAACTAGCCTTCTATAGATTATAGTAATTAGGGTTAATCTAATTTATCTAAAGCTTAGGAAACAGACTTTAATATTATAGTAGCTCTCCTTTCTAGCCTAGACAGTTAAGTTAGTGCTCCTATATACCTTATAAATATAACTATGTAAGGGGAAACTAAATACGCTCTAGAGGCCCTAGAACATCTCCTTAACTTTATTAGACAGGCTTAGGAACAGGATAAGGCCTTTCCTAGGAATAAGTTACTAATATATTAGGAGGTAGGTAGAGTAGGTAAGGGATAGCATTATTAGTAAATTAACCCTAATAGCGTCCTATATAAGAATAGGAAAGTATGGATTCCTAAGAATGTAACTCTTTGCAAAACTATCCTTTTAAGGAATTATAATAACCCTATAGGGGGTTATTTTAGTATAGAGAAGACTGCTAAGGTCCTAAAACAAAAGTACTACTAGCCTTAGTTAATAAGGGATATAAAGCAGTATATCTACAGGTACCTAGCTTGTTAATTAAATAAGATCTAGAGATATAAGCCCTAGGGACTACTATTATCTCTCCCTGTACCTAATACAGCCTAGCGTTACTTCTCCCTTAACTTTGTCACAGATCTACCTATGTCTAAGGATGCTAGAGGGAATAAGTATAACTAAATATTAGTCCTTATAGACTAGTTTAGTAAGTACGTCTAATACTTCCCTATAACTAAGACAATCACAGCCTAGCGCCTAGCTAAGCTACTGCTAGAATAGTGTTTCCTGCTATAAGGCTCGCTAGACACCCTACTGTCAGATTAAGGTTTTGTCTTTACTAGCTAGTTCTAGTCTAATATATACTACTACCTTAAGATAGTCTACTGTCTTAGTACAGCCTTCTATCCCTAGACAGACAGTTAGACAGAGTAGTAAAACTAAGAGCTAGAGACATACCTCTGCATATACATAAACTATTAATAGGATAACTAGGTAGACCTCCTACTATATACAGCATATATGTATAACTTAAAGCCTTACTTAGCTTATAGTAAGTCTCCTATTAAGGTTGCCTATAGTATTAACCCTAAGGGCTTTAACAGAGTGCTAGACAAGTATTAGCTGCGCTAACTGCCTGCTAACTAGGATAAGGACATGAAGGCCCTAGAGCTATAATAGCAAGTTGCCAGGCGCCTGTTGCATTAGTATAAAGCTTAGGCTACAGCAAAGGAGACTCTAGAGTACGCCTAACAGAGTCAGGCTTGTTAGTATAACTCTAAGAGGTCTAAATAATACTTTATAGAAGAGGACTAGGTAATCCTCTATATAAAGAACCTTCTTACTAAGTGTCCTTTAAAGAAGTTTAATATAAAATTGTTATTATGTGTAGTATAGCCCTTAGCACGCTAAAACACTATAATAAATAATATAATTATGCTATTAGGGTCTGTCTTTAAAGCAGTTGTGAGGCGGGTAACGCTGCCGCAGCACTAGAAGCGTGTAAGCAAAGGCTGCGGAGCCATATTGTTAGGCAGCGCATGCACAAAGTCAGGCAGAGGCTTATTTAAGACATAAGGGGGTAGTAGGGTTATAGTAACTAGTTACAGAAGAGGTATTATAGTAAAAAGATGTAAATAGTCAGGTATAGTTAGGTAAGAAGTTAGAGTGCTGTAGTGTGTTTATATAGTCCTCTAACTATCCCCTAGCCACGCTCTGACCTCTAACTGCTCTCTTGCCTACTATTTATAACATTTGCCTGCGCCCAAAAGCAGCATGCAACTGTTTACTCACATGGCTAATAGCCACATAATCTCACCCCTGCAGGTTACTATTTTACCCAGGGCGTGACATAGTAAATACTAGAAGTTTAGTAATACTATGTAGTTATTAAATTAGGCACCTATTAAAGGGTAACAAATAGTTAATTATAACCTACTTACTATATATAATGCTGCTCCTATAAAGGAATAAATCCTAGAGGCTGTTTATATAGGAACTAGGCCTACTATAGGAGCCTATTAGTAACCTTACAGGGTGTTACGATCTCCGAGTTGCGAGATACTGATAGGAAGCGGGGCATCGCTAAGGATGACAGCATGTCACTAATCACAGGACTCTAGGACGGTATCCCGCTAAGACATGACCTCTGGGATGGCGTGACCTCTAGGGATGGCATGACCTCTGGGATAGCACGACCTCCAGGGATGGCATAACCTCTAGGATGGCACAACTTCTAAGGATGGCACAACTCTTAGGATGACCTCTATTTCCCTTACTATATATTCTAGTAGGAACACAACTCTTACAGTATGTGTTTAACCTAAGTTAATCTAGTTGTCTTTAGATCTTAACCTAACCTTTAAGCTAGATAGTATACTCTGTACTACTTATTATTACCCCTACCTTTAAGATTAACAGACTATATCTGTACACCTTATTACAACTTCCCCTTTATGTCCCTATTACTATACTTATCCCTAAGAACTAATAGAACTAGTGCTTATAAGCTTTGCTTAAAGTATAGCTTTAACATTTTAAACACCCCTAAGATAAGTACTACTTTAGGAACACGTGCTACCCCTAGTAACTCTAACGCATCCTGCTGTACAGCTAATAACAATCTTAACATGGACAAGGTAGCAGCAGCCCCTGCCCCTATAAGCACCTACCTAGTAGCTAAACCTAAGACCTTTAATAGTACTTGTAACAAACTAGAAGACTGGCTTATAAAGTTTAACCTATTCTTTATGTTCTAGAGAGAACACATCCTGGAAGAGAAACGCGTTACTCTAGCGTTAACCTTCATAAGGGATTGCGCGTTTACCTGGATTAAACCATTTATCTGCTGTTACTATAATAGAGCAAGCAACTCTATAGATATTAACCTATAGATTAAGGACTTTAATTTGTTTAAGGAATAGATCTGCTAGGTATTTGGAGTATACAACAAACTAACTATTGCCTAACGTAAGATTCAGCGCATCTGACAAACTGCATCTGCCGCAGACTACGCTGCTAAGTTTCAGCAGGTAGCCACATTTACTAGCTAGGATGACGTTACGCTGATAACCATGTTTAAACAAGGCCTGAAACCTAAGGTTAAGGAGGAGCTTATGCAAACTGCAGTAGCTACTAATACCTTTAATACGCTAGTCTACAAAGCAATTAGTATTAACACTAAGCTCTATAACCTCTAACAGGAGTTAAGAGAGGACCCTTATGTGCAAGTCGCAACTTAGGTCGCTTGCCTACCCTAAGCCTTACGCAACTAGTGGCGTAGTAGCAACTATTGCTGCAGTTAATAAGGAAGCTATTACTAAGCTAATATAGGGCGCTAAGTCCATAATAATATAAGTAGAGGATACTACAGCCCTGCAGCAATAGACCTCTCTAACCTTAATAAAGGACCTAAATAATAGAATAAAAAGAAAAAGGGTAGTAACAAACACAGTAATAAGTCTTTAATAACTTGTTATAACTATAGTAAGATAGGCTACTATGCTCGCAATTGTCGCATAAAGAACAAAGTAGTTTAACAGCTTAACATGCTAACTACTAGCAATAGTAAGGCTAGTAAAGAATGGGAAATTCTTACTAAAAACATGGGCTGTCTTATAGAAGACAAACATATAGAGGAATCTGACTAAGGTACAGATAAGCTAGTTTAATTACTAACGCCTTACCTACACCCTTAGTAGATCTAGAATAATCCTAGAAAACACTATGTAGTGGAGTGTAATACCTAGGACAGCATTATTATTATTAGTAGATAATACTACAGATCCTTCTACTAATATAATAATAAATATTACTTAGAAAAAGGAAAACGTCTACTTATATGCAACAGAGCACAGGGGTCCTATATACTAGTCTTAAGCAACTAAGCAACCCAGACCTATGCCTCCTAAGAAACCTAGCTACTAGTTATAAACCTTACTATTATTAATAATATTCCTAAACATGAGAAGGAAGCACTACACCTTATAACTTAGCTATTAAGTTTGCAGGATAGCAGGAACACGCGTAATTAGTTAATAGACAAAGACGTTGTAGGAGCTAGGCAGTGCCTACTTAACAATCCTAAAGCACTTGCCTAGTTTAATTAATAAGTCATTGACGCCTAGAAACCTGACAAGGAATAGCATATAGAGGATTTTGGGAGATAGGTAGACAAAGGCTAAGCAACACAACTACACGTAGGCAAGTCTGACTTTAGCTAACAAATGGCCACGCTAGTCTACAACTATGTAGCGCAACTATAATAAGATCTCTAAAACCTATGTTACCCTTAACTCTTAGCTATGCAATGCTACTACAACGCATGCAATAACTATCTGCAGTTTAAATTAAACACCTAGTATTTTCCTAGCTAATATAAGGGTTGCAAAGAATACTGGTAGACTTGCGCAGAAACCCTCTGCCTAGAACACCTCTGGAATAAGCAAACAAACCTCTACTTCCCTGGAATTACAGGCGTAGAGGAGATTATAGACATGCACTATATATAGGACTAGGAGTGTTACCTTTAAGAATAGGTTAAGTATTTAAATCCTAAATATAGGAAACACTAATTACTTAAATACCTAAGCAGCTTACTACTCTATAATAAGTCTTTTTTAGACATATAGCTAGTAAACGCTACTAGGAGACAGGATAAGAGCGTTCCCTTA
>SAUC01000227.1:0-20881 GCA_004335245.1 Didymella lethalis
CTATGTGTACTGAATGGCAATCATAAGCATTGTTGTTGACGTTAATCACGACTCAATAGTAGATGGCTGCTTTGGGCGGGATGGCCGGAAAGTATAGGTAGCCGGAATATGTATGGCTGAGCTTATAATAACGTACATGTACTGGTACAACGAGCGGACCGGTCAACAAGCGGGCCACTTTTGCCAAGACCACACCAAAACTCCCCCTCTTATGGCCTAAAACACCACAAACAGGCGCTGCATAAGGCAAAACAAGCTGTAATATTACTAAGAGACCTCTTCTACAGCATTCTTGCACGTTCGCGCGTTGTGCCCACTCTCTCCGCACCGTCCACAGCGTCGTTGGGATAGTTCACCTCCTTCAGCGCGCACCTGCTTCCTTGCCTTCTTACTATCACTACGCGCGCTAAACTTATACAGAGCAGCTATCTGCTGGCCCTCTTCAACCGCAAGGCTTCCCTTAGCTTAAATACGCTTTCTTTTGTGCGATTTACATCGCGTAGCAGCCTTATTAGCCGCTTAAAGCTTAGTAATCTCCTATTATGCTAAAACTAGCTTGTGCATAATAATTACTACCCCCTTTAAGACCTTCTTAAACACTTTAACTATAGAGGTTAGTAAGCTATTAACATGTATCTAAATCCTTTTCTTTATAGTTAAGCGTTAATTGCAACCTAAATTCTAGGGTATTACTTAGGGTTTACAACTGCTAGAGTAGGCTAATTTAGGGGAGTGGTGGCAATAGGGTGCGCAGCTTCACATCTAGGGCTAATATGACGCAATCTGGGGCAAAGGGAGCCAATCTGGCCCCTTAGAACCCTCCTTAAATGTTACTAGGGGTAATAGCTTTCTTATAAGCTACTAGAAAGTATAGGAGGAACTCCTGCTTTATAATGTAGTTAATCTAGTTGCATATAAGCTAATTAACCTTAACCCTATACGCCTTCTTTAGAGGGCTAAAACAACCCATATTAAGTGGCTAAAGGAGGTGTAATAAGTGCAGAGGCATGCATAGGATTATAATCTTCTAATCCCTGCAGTATTACGTAAATTCTGGAGTATTATAACTCCTATAACTATTAATAATTAGTATCTAGTAGCTACTAATAGTACGCGCCTTTATATACCTATTAAAGTGCTTTAACTAGTTAAAACTAAGCTTATTAGTAGTCTAGCTATTCTTAGAGATAGCAATACTCCAATCTTGGGGCAGGTTGTTATCCTTGTACCAGCTAGACTAGTGTTGGCAGGCTTTGAAGATAATGTAGGGTGGAATAACGTACATGTATAGCGAGCCGGTCAGCAAGCGAGTTAGTCACTTTTGCCAAGACCACACTAAAGTACACCTTCTTTAATAATGTCTTAATAATAACATAGTATTAACGCGTTAAAGGAAGCTTAGATACAGCTTGCGCTTTAGGCTCTTAAACAAGACGCAAATCTCTCCTAGTAACGCGCTGCAGCCATCTACAAGGTCTCCTAAACAACACTAAGCGACTAACGCGCAGGATAACCTTTATAAGCTAATACTATAGCTAATTTATAGAAGCTAGACAATAATAAGGAGGAGGTGATTATTTAGCACATACTTAAGCTAGACAAGCAAGGATTTAGCCTTTAGCTTGCAGATGTGGCTGCTATGGCCAATTCTCTGTGCGCAGAGCGCAATCTAGGACATATTAACTTAAGGTAGGCTAGCATGTTTATTAAGCGCTAACTAGAGCTTAAAATGAAGTTTAATCGCAAGTACAACTACAAGAGAGCCCTCTGCGAGGATCCTAGGCTTATATAGGGCTAGTTTAGCCTAGTAGCCAACAGTAAAGTCAAGTATAGCATCCAGGATAAAGACACGTACAATTTTAATAAGACAGGCTTTATAATAGGTTAGATATCTACTAGAGCAGTTGTTACAGCTTTAGCAAGACAAGGAAGACTAAAGACAGTCTAGGTAGGCAACTAGGAGTGGACAACAGTTATACAGGGTGTAAATGCTAAAGGATAGGCTATTCTACCCTTTATTATCTTTAAGGCGCGTTACTACCTCTCTAGCTAGTATAAAGAGGAGGACCTGCCCTAGGATTAGGTTATTGCAGTCTCTAATAATAGCTACTGTAACGGGCTAGGCCCGGAGCTCAGCGCCTCGGATGCTCTCCGCCCCTCGGCCGACCTCTGACACACCGCTCTTTGACTAACCTCCGAACAACGCCTGACCTCTATAGCAGAGAATGCGGAAAACTCTATTCTCTGGTTCCAGACAAGATCCCTAACGCGGAGGTTATAAAAGGAGCACAGCCTCTGCGCAGAAGTCTCTTGTTACTTAATTCATTTAATCTACTCTTGCATATTGCCCTTAGCAGCTAGCTCCTTACATTTAAATTAAGTTGTTTTTCTTTCCTTGTCATTAAGTTACCTAGCGGGAGATCTTGTAATAGACAGAGATCCTAATAATGCTGCAAGGCAGCTTTTTAACTACAGAGTTAAACTTTATGCAGGTTATAACTTACAATCTACAGTTAGGGAAGAACTAGAGAATCTAGCTAACACCTCTGTCTAAGAGTAATAGAGAGAACAGGTCCTCTAACATACCCTTGCTCTACTAGCAACCCACTAACAGTAGTTAACACTCCCTAAAGACATAGTAGCTGCACCTCCTTACTCCCTAGAGCCTGACGCTCCTAAAAACAAATAACAGCCTAATAGATTAGCAGAATAGATTTAGAGAATAGTAGACGCTAAGGTTAGGGCCTATATTGCAAGGCACTAAAACTAATTAATGCAGGCTACTACTACCTTTATACTAACTATAACACTAAGGACTAAGACCCCTATGTCTAGACCTAGCCTAAAGATAAAACTCCTAGACATAGGGAAGTTTAGGGGGAACTAATAGTTATATTAAACCTTTAAATCCTAGATAGTTAATAAGCTCTAAACCTTTAGAGAGCATAAAGTAACTATAGGAGTAGCCTACATGTTTAACTACTTAGAAGGTTAGGCTGCATAAGTAGGACTGTCTTAGAAGAACTAACACCTACTTAGAATAACTACAGAGTTCTAGGAGTTCCTGGATAAATAGTACTAGGACCCTTAGTTTAAAGAGTGTTCCTAACAACAGCTCTAGACAGTTATAATAAAAAGATACAGGCAAAGCCTTAAGGCTTTTAACGCTAAGTTTATACAGTTAGCCTTTAACGCAGCTAAAGAAAGGAATAAATAGAACTTAAAGATAAGATATCTATTAGCTATTAAGCCTAAGTTACAAGACAAGATAGTGTTAGTAGACATCCTAGAGGAATAGGACCTCTAAATACTAATAGCTAGAGTGTTAAAAGTTAATGTTAATATAAGATAAACAAAGTTAAACACTAACACTACATTATACTTTAGTTAATAGAATAAGAAGAGCAATTAAGATAAGATAGATTAGGAACCTACTGTTAAGACCTACATAGGACAAACAAAGTAAGAACCTAGGCAATAAGCAGAATAGAAATCCTAGGAAGTTATTAACAAACGTCAGGCTAATAACCTATGTCTCTAATATAGCAAGGACAGACACTACGCTAACTAATACAACCTAGGACCTGTAAGATGTCTAGATAAGGTTTATGTTAAGGCAGTAACTGCTAAGGAATTAATAGCATCTAAGTTAGAGAATAACTTAGAAAACTAGACACCTCTGCCTATTAACGCGGGCAGAGGTTAAAGAACAAGGTAGCGCAGGATAGGAAAGACTTCTGGAAGTTCCATAGGTTATAGCTAGATGGCAAACCCATCTTGTTGCACGCCCTAGTAGACGACGTAGCTGTAGCCTATGCACTAATTAACACTAGGTGTTTAACATATAGGATTATCTCTGCATAGTTTGTAAAATAAAATAACCTTAAAAAGGCTACTATCTAGAAATAAAAGATTATAGGGATAGTAGGAAAGAATGCCTAGTTAAAAGAAGTAGTGCGGATGTCTATTAATATTAACAGCTACTAGGAAACTATATATGCGTACATCCAAGAAGGAGAGAAAGAGTACAACATGATACTAGGACTTCTATAGATAGAGAAATATTAAGTAACAGTAGCCCTAGCTAAGAAGTCTATCTTTATCTACTTAATAAAGATAAGGGTCTAGAGTAAAGAGGGCATAAAGCCTAACTTAATCCCCTAACTAGTATCACTAGAACTATACTAGAGCTTAAGAAAGAGCTCCTAGAGGGACCTAGAGATAGAGATCTTTACCGCCTCTATAGCAGACATCTAGAAAGCCTTAAAAAAGAAGGATATAGTGGACCTAAGGATAGTCCTCCTAGATTACCTAAAACAAGAATATTAAACCTTTATAAAGGAGGAGGCAGACAAACTAGCACTACATCACAGACCTGAGGTAGACTACATAATTAACCTAGTTAAGTAAGAAGGGAAACCAGCTACTATTCCTTAGGGCCTGTTGTATAATATGTCTAGAGAAGAGTTATTAGTGCTATAACAGCAACTAACAAGTTACTTAGACAAAGGGTTTATCTGCGTAAGTAAGTCTAGTGCGTCAGCACTAGTATTGTTTGCTAAAAAGCTAGGCAGAGGCCTCTAGTTCTGCGTTAACTACTAAGCATTAAACGCAGTAATAAAGAAGGACTGCTACCTACTCCCCTTTATCCACAAAACACTATCCTAAATCTCCTAAGCAAAGTAGTTTACTAAAGTTAATATTATCTAAGCCTTCTATAAGATCCGCATTGCTAAAGGGGACAAATAGAAAACTGCCTTCTAAATAAGGTTTAGGCTATACAAATGGCTAGTCACTCTGTTTAGACTAGCTAATGCCCTAAGTACTTTTTAACGTTATATTAACTGGGTCCTAAGGGAATACTTAGACAAATAGTGTTCCGCCTATGTTAATAACATGCTAATCTACTTAAGTGGTACTTGCGCTAAACACAAGGCTAAGGTTAAAGAAATAGTTAGGAAGCTAGGCGCAGCAGGGCTATACTTAGACGTAGGAAAATGCGAATTCTCTGTTAAGAAAACTAAGTACCTAGGGTTTATTATAGAAGCTGGGCGAGGCATCTAAATAGACCTAGAGAAAATCGCAGCAATTAAGGGCTGGCAACCCCTAAAGTTAGTAACAGGCATTAGGAGTTTTCTAGGGTTTGCTAACTTCTATTAACAGTTTATTAGGAATTTCTTAATAATAGCAGAACTATTAACCTAACTAACTAGCAAAAACGCAACCTTTAAATAGGGGCTAGGGCAACAACAGGCGTTTAAAAAACTGAAGGAAGCATTTATTGCAGAACCTGCTCTTACTAATTTCAACCTAGAACGTATAAATGTTCAAGAATGTGACGCCTCTAGATAGGCTACTGGCAGAGTACTGTCCTAATACGACAACAATAGAACCCTCTAAACAGTGGCGTACTTCTTAGTAAAGAACACTGTGGCAGAGGTTAACTACACTATTTACAACAAAGAGATGCTAGCAGTAATTAAGTGCCTACAGGAGTAGAGCACTGAACTAAAGTTAGTCACTAAGTTTATAGTTATTACTAATCACAAGAACCTAGAGTACTTCTGCAAAACTAGGTTACTCTCTAAACAACACGTATAATAGTCTAGCTTATTAAGCTAGTTTAACCTTACGTTTGTATACTGCCTAGGACAGGTAAATAGAAGAGCTGACGCGCTCTCCTAACAAGAGGAAGACGTGCTAATTAAAGGAGGAGATAAGAGAACAGAGACGTGAAGGTTTTAGCTATTAACTTCTTTTACATACGTCTAGTAACTGAAGAATAATAACTATAAGGCAGGCGCAATAGTAGTCTTCCTAGCTAAAATTAAGCAAGCATAACTGCTAAAGTTAAACGCCTACCCTACAACTACATAGTCACAAACTTGCAATAAGAACTACCCCACAACTTGTCTGTTAGAGTGGAGAAGGCAAGAGAGAAACACTAACAACATTAATGACAATAACACTAACATAGGCACTGTTAACCTAAACACTAACACAGACCCGCAACCTACAGGGAATAAGTCTCTAGCCCTATTTACCTTACTAACTCTAGAACCTTATAATACTATTAAAGCTATTAAGTAAGCCTAGAAGGCAGCTGCAGACTAGGATAAGACATACTAACTAGCAGTTATATTACTAAAATTAGGAGCTAGGAAATTCCTACCTTAACTTAGTCTAAAAGTATTACTCTCTAAATACTCCCTTAATTCTTAAGACTAGTTAAGATACTAAGGAAGGAAATAGGTACTATATTCTAACAAACTATAAGGGAAGATTATTAATAAAATACACCACTCTCTAATTACCAGACACCTAGGGAGGGGCAATATGTTCTACATACTTACCTACTTATACTTCTAGCTAGGTATGTTGTTAAGCGTACAGAGATACGTCCAGAATTGCGACGTTTGCAGGAGAACTAAACTATAGAGAGAGCTAAAGTAGGGGCTCCTTAAACTACTCCTAATCCTAGAGAGAATATAGAAAGAGCTGTCTATAGACTTTGTTACAGACCTACCTAAAAGTAAGGGCTTTACTAACCTAATAGTAGTAACAGACTAGCTCTCTAAGGACGTAATCCTAGTCCTATTAATAAACCTTGCAGTAGACTTAGTTATTAAGGCGTTTATATCCTAAGTAGTAGCCTACTACTAGTTACCTAACGCTATTATTACTAATAGAGGATCCTAATTCTTAAGCATCTTCTAGTTAACTATGTGCAAGGCCCTAAGGATTATAAGGAGGCTGTTAACAGCGTTCTATCCGCAAACTAACAGTAGCACAGAACAAATAAACGCTATAATAGAAACCTATCTCTACGCTTACATTAATTAGTTACAAAAGGACTAGGCAAGCTGGATCCCTGTAGCTCAGATTGCTATCTAAGGAAGAATAGCATCAGCTACTAGTGTGAGCCCCTTCTTCCTATAACACAGTTACGACATTAACCTACTATAGGAGGACCCAGACTTAGTAGCTAACTCTTTGAACTGCTACCCCTAGGAGCCTGCTAAAGTAGCAGCAAGTATAGTCTCTAAGTTCTAAGAGACGTTCATGTTTGTTTAATCTAAAATAGTAGAAGCCTAACAAGAACAGGAATAATAGGCTAATTAGTATTAGTAAGAGGCACTACAGCTACAGGTAGGTGATAAGGTATAGCTAAAGCTTAGTTACTACTTCTCCAACAACTAGGTAAGTAGAAAGCTGGACTAGAAGAACTAGAAGTTTACAGTAACATAAGTAATATCCCTACACAATGTTAAACTAAATGTAGAGGGGAAGATCTACCCTGTCTTCTATGTTAACAGACTCTAGTTATGCAGCTAGAACCCTCTACTAGGGCAAATAAATAACAACCCCTAGCCTAGACCCCTTATAGTTATAAATAATAACAGTTCCTCTAGTAAGGAATAGATAGTTAAGACTATATGCGGCAAACAATTAACTAGACTAAGAGGACAAAACTGGGAGTACCTAATTTAGTGGCAAGGTTACGCTGTAAGAACATAGGAAAGCTAAGAGAACTGTAAACAGCTTAAGGCCCTAGACTAATAGTTAGCACTTATAGCTAGACACTAGGACAAGAAAGGAAAATTACTCCCTAACTTTTAACATAATCCTCCTACTAGAAGATTACTCTAAGCTACACTAATAATTAGGGACAGAGGGGAAAGGAGGAAAGGAGAAGAGAAGGAACAGAAGCACTATAAAGCTGAAAGAAAGATAAAGGAATAGAATATTATTTATTTAGAAGCCTAAAGGCGCAAGCCTAAAGGCACTACTACTATCTTAGTAGACAGCAGTAAGGTTATAGTGGCTATAGGCCAGGTATCTTAACTCTAAGAACACTAAAGGGAAACCTACTAAAGAAACTCCTAAACTATTAAATTATTACAATTAAGTATAGCCTAGTAGGCCTAGCTAAGCTCCTTGCTCTAATAGGCAAGATTAGCCTGCAGACCCTTAAGGTTAACAGGGTTGTTATCCTCCTAATTAGGGTAGTAGTAGTTAAACATCTCCTTATAGAGTTAGGTAACTTAATTGTAAATCTAGTACTGCAGGTTTACCTATATAAAAAGGGGCCCCTAGTTAGTAGAAGTACAGAATAGGGAGGGGGAATACCTACAAGGAGCTTAAGCTGCTTAATAGTCTCCTCTGCAGCATAAGCTGTGCAGAGGACAAACTTAATAGTAGGAGCAGGACAGCGCTTTACTTCCTTAACTATATCCTTATAGTTAGACTACTCTAGTTAGTAACTAGAGATAGACTTGTTAAAAGCAGGGTAGGCTAGGAGGTTGCGAAGAAGGGGAAGGTTATAACAGGCCTGAAGAACCTTGCAAACTTTACTAACAACCTCTTGCAGAACCTCTAGGGTCTAGACCCTACTATGCTTATAAACATACTTAAGCTTAACTATCTTAGACTAGGTTAAGCAGGGAGGCTATTTACTATTAGGACAAAAGAACCTAGTAGGCAGGATAAGTAACTTTACCTTGCAGCAGGCAGACTTCTTAACAACGCAGTTCTTGCAGCTAGGCTTAAAGGTACTAGTCCTTTAACTATTAGCCTTAAACTCGCAGATTAGACCCTTAAGAGCGCAGCAGGTGCAGATAAATAGGTTATTATAACTACTAGCGCGCCTAGTTATAGGGGAGTATTCCTTAGCTTCTGCGCTCTTGTTAACGTCTCTTAAGCTGAAACTCTCGCGCTCTGCGGCAGAGAAGCTGAGGTCCCCAGGATTGACAGCGCGGGGGCGCTAAGAGAGGGTGATAGGGGAGCCACTGTCCTTAACAGACTAAGAAACAGAAAATTAGCAAATAGACGCTGTCTACTAGAGCTGTTGCTCCTAGCACAAGTACAAGAGCGGCTAAAAACTTACTAGGGCAGACCTCTTCCTAGGGGAGGAGCGCCTAGGAACAGAGGGGCCAGCCATAATAGGGGCAAGACGCGGAGAACAGCTTAAAGATTAAAGTAGCAGAGAAATTGTAAGGAAGGTAAGGCGCGTAAGGTTAATAGGCAGGCGCGTAAAGTAAGTAGAGTAAAGTATAGAAGTAAACAACTAGGGAGTATTAATAAACAACGCGTTTGTAGGGAGGTACTGTAACAGGCTAGGCCCAGAGCTCAGCGCCTTAGATGCTCTCCGCCCCTCAGCCGACCTCTAACACACTGCTCTTTGACTAACCTCCAAACAACGCCTAACCTCCATAGCGGAGAATGCAGAAAACTCTATCCTCTAATTCCGGACGAGATCTCTAACGCGGAGGTTATAAAAGGAGCACAGCCTCTGCGCAGAAGTCTCTTGTTACTTAATTCATTTGATCTACTCTTGCATATTGCCCTCAGCGGCTAGCTCCTTACAACTAAGCGCAGTTATAGCACTCTTAAAGTTCTTAAGCATTTAAGTAAATGCCTTTAGATACTCCTATTTAGCTAGCGCTAGCTAAAGTTTCTTAAGATCCTTATAGTCACTTTTAGTAGTGCTGCCACTGCTTAGATAGGCAGCATACTTTAGCCAGATCTCTCCTAGAAGCCATTCGTCAATATATGGCTGCAGCTTAATTGCTTGCTCACACATATCATGTGTGGAGTTCTATTGTGTCTTAACATTGCGGATTACTTTGAGTTGCTTGCCTATCTCCACATTGCGTTAAACTGCTAGGAAACGTTCAAATTGTTAAGGGGAAATATTAATTGCAATACAGATTGCGCGTAGCTATAGTAACGTAAGTATGTAATAATTTACTGTGATAAAAACCACATACCTTGCGGAGGGAATTTAGAACAGAGATAATGTTTGTAATCCTAGAAACAGGCTGCTAGCAAAGGACTTCTGCTTCTTCATCTTCCTGTTACGATCTCGAAGAACACAGACAGGACAACAACAGTTACAAGCCAGTGCTGCACGGCTGCGGCACAGCAGGACCCATGTCTGAAGTATTACGGAAGGAAGCGAGCTTAGGGTCACAGTCTCTAGGGATCACGTGACACTAAGCACAGGTCTTAGCATTGATCAGTTTAATTAGTGCTCAGTGCGATTAGTGATCAGTGCGATTAGTGATCAGTGCAATTAGTGGGATCTACGACACTGAGCACTTGACATATTCTCTAGTATATAGTACGTAGGAACACAACTCTTACAGTTTGTGTTTAACCTAAGTTATTAAGTTTGTCTTTAGATCTTAATCCTAACCTTTAAGCTAGACAGTCTACTCTGTACTACTTATTATTACCCTCTGCCTTTAAGACTAACAGATTATATCTGTACACCTTATTGCAACTCCCCCTTATGTCCCTGTTACTGTATTTATCCCTAAGAACTAACAGAACTAGTGCTTATAAGCTTTGCTTAAAGTATAACTTTAACATTTTAAACACCCCTAAGATAAGTACTACTTCAGGAACACGTGCTACCCCTAGCAACTCTAACGCATTACGCTGTATAGCTAATAGCAATCTTAACATAGACAAGGAGGCAGCGGCCCCTATCCCTACAAGCACCTATCTAGTAGCTAAGCCTAAGACCTTTAATAGTACTCGCAACAAACTGGAAGACTGGCTTATAAAGTTTAACCTGTTCTTTATATTCTAGGGAGAACGCATCCTAGAAGAGAAACGCGTTACTTTAGCGTTAACCTTTATAAAGGATTGCGCGTTTACCTAGGTTAAACTATTTATCCAACGTTACTATGACAGAGCAAGCAACTCTGCGGATATTAACCTATAGATTAAGGACTTTAATCTGTTTAAGGAACAGATCTGCCAGGTATTTGGAGTACACAACAAACTAACTATCGCCTGACGTGAGATTCAGCGCATCAGACAAACTGCGTCTGCTGCGGACTACGCTGCCAAGTTTCAGCAGGTAGCCACGTTCACTGGCTAGGACGACGTTGCGCTGATGACCATGTTCAAACAAGGCCTTAAACCTAAGGTTAAGGAAGAGCTTATGCAAACTATAGCAGCTACTAATACCTTTAATACGCTAGTCTATAAAGCAATTAGTATTAACACCAAGCTCTACGACCTTTAACAAGAATTGAGAGAGGACCCTCATGTGCGAGTCGTGACTTAGGTTGCTCGCCCACCCTAATCACAAAACCAGTGGCGTAATAGCAATTATTGCCGTGGTTAACAAGGAAGCCATTACCAAGCCAACGTAGGGCGCTGAGTCCACAACAATACAAGTGGAGGATACTACGGCCCTGCAGCAATAGACCTCTCTAACCTTAATAAAGGACCTAAATAATAGAATAAAAAGAAAAAGGGTAGTAACAAACGCAGTAATAAGTCTTTAGTAACTTGTTACAGCTGTGGCAAGGTAGGCCACTATGCTTGCGATTGTCGCATAAAGAACTAAGTGGTTTGACAGCTTAACATGCTAACTACTAACAACAATAAGACTAGTAATAAATAGGAAGTTCTTACTAAAGACATAGGACGCCTTATAGAAGATAAATATGTAGAAGAACCTAACAAAGATATAATAAACAAGCTGGTGAGATTACTAACGCCTTACCCACATCTCTAGTAGATTAAGAACAATCCTAGAAAACACCATGTAGTAGAATGCAATACCCAGGACAGCACTATTATTGTCAGCAAACAATACTACAGATCCTTCTACTAACATAATAACAAATATTACTTAGAAGAAGGAAAACAACTACTTATATGCAACAGAGCACAAGAGCCCTATACGCTAGTCTTGAGCGACTGAGTAACCCAGACTCTTGCCTCCTAGGGACCTCAGATACTAATAATAAACCTAACTATTGTTAACAATATTCCTGAACATAAGGAAGAAATCTTAAGCGTTATTATTTAGTTATTAAACCTATAAGGTACTAACAACATCTAAGAGTAGATAACTAAGGATGACATTACGCAGTTACAAAGGTATCTGCTTAGTAACCCTAAAGCACTTAAAAAGTTTAATTAACAGATAGCTAACGCTAGGAAGACTAATAAGGAGTGGCATTTAGAGGACTTTAATTAGTAGAAGAAGAACAATACTGCAAAACAGCAAGATCTAGACGCCTACAATTTATATGCACAAAGCTAAGATGAGCCTAACTTTAATTAGCAACTAGCTATGCTAACACAGAGCAAAACAGAGCAGTATTACTAGGATATAAGGAATCTGTGCCACCCCCAGCTTCTAGCAATGCTATGCTACCACGAAGCCTGTGATGATTATCTGCAGTTCAAGATAGGCAGCGCTTGGTTCCTAAGCAAGCCAGACAGCTGCAAGAACTACTAGTGGGAATGCGAGGATATCTACTGTCTAGAGCACCTCTAGGATAAGCGTACAAACCTCCACTTCCCTAGAATTACCACAGACGTAGAGGAAATATTAGACATGCACCTTATGTATAATAAAGAATGTAATAATAATAATTAGGTTCTATATCTTAACCTAAAGTGTAGGAAATGTTAGTTATTAAAACGCCTAAGTAGCTTCCTGCCCTAGGACAAGTCTTTTTTTAGACATATAGCGCTAGAGCGCCCTAAAGGGACTAGACAAGAGCGTTTTCTTAACAACGTCTAGGGCTCCTAGAATTAATGTTAGGATTCTAATAAGACCTATTCCCTTATTAGATTCCCTATTATACTAGAAGGCACTAGGATAATAGTATTATTAGACTTAGGAGCACAAAGTAATTACGTGTCTTAATCCGCTATTACGCAAGTAAGCTTGCAGAAGTAAAGAAAGGAGGAACTATACCCTTTATAAGTAGCTAACAGAGAACTAATGCTAGGAGAGTTAACTGTAACCTATAAAGTAGTACAGCGACGTCTTAAAGTATTTAACTATAAGGAATTGATAGACCTAGATGTTCTGGGAACAGCTGCCTACAATATCATATTAGGACTCCCTTAGTTAAGAGAGCATAATCTATAGATTAACTGGAAGAACTAGCGAATAACGCTTAAGTGTTACAGATTAGGTACAACTAGACAGCAACCCTCGCAGCTTATAACGCAGCTGGTGGATAAGAAGGAGATTAACAATATCTCTTTAAATAAGACGCGCTAAGATAGAGCGGTCAACTGTGCAGATACTAACTAGCCCTAGGATCACAAAGCAACAGTTAAGGAGAACAGTACAACTCCTGACATCCCAGACAAATATAGAGAGTTTATAGACCTCTTCTGCAATAAGAAGACTGCAAAGGCATTACTGTAGCACTAAGAATAGGACTACAAGATTAAGCTCAAACTAGGCAAGAAGCCCCTATTTAGGCTAATATACTAGATGTTAGAAAAGGAACTTAAGGAGTTACGCAGCTACCTTAAGGAGAACCTTAACAAAGGATTTATTAGAGAATTAGAATCCCTAGTAGGATTTCCTATTCTATTTGTACCTAAGAAAGATAGCAAGCTACAACCTTATATTAATTACTAGAAGCTTAATAAGATTACAACTAAGAATTATTATCTACTACTGAACATTAGCAAACTACAGGATTAGTTAGCAGGAGCACAGTACTTTACTGCGTTAGACTTAAGAGGAGCATATAACCTTATCCGCATAAAGGAAGGCAAAGAATAGAAGACAGCGTTTAGAACCTGTTATAGTTATTACAAGTATTTAGTTATGCTATTTAGGCTTACTAACGCACTAGCTACATGTTAGGCACTTATTAACAACGTATTAAGAGCGCATCTGGACATCACTGTAGTAGTGTACCTTGATGACATCCTAGTGTTCAGTAAAACGCTAGAAGAGCATGTCAAACATGTACGACAAGTGCTTACCTGCCTTAGAGCAGCACACCTACACCTAAAACCTAAGAAGTGCAAGTAGCATAAAGAGGAAGTTAAATTCCTAGGGTTTATAGTAGGAAGATATAGAGTTAAGATAAGTAAAAGTAAGATTTAGGTTATAAAGGATTAGCTAACGCCTAAGACTGTTAAGAACATCTAAGAGTTCTTAGGGTTTGTTAACTTTAACTAACACTTTATTAAGGACTACTCTATAAAGGCCTTACTGCTTACAAAACTTACGCAGAAGGACACACCCTTTAGGTAGGGAATAGATTAAGAACAAGCCTTTAAAGTACTGAAGCAGGCTTGTGTAGATCCACCCACTCTAGCCACATTCAAAAGCGGAGAACCGCTACGAATGGAGACAGATGCCTCAGATTTGGCATTAGGAGCATGCATCACGCAGGAATAAGATGGCTAATAGCACCTAATTGCCTACTACTCACGCAAGTTCTTAGGACTAGAAGAATAATATAACATACATAACAAAGAACTACTTGCAATTATATCTGCCCTAGAATATTAGAGAGTATATGCAGAAAGTTGTTTAGAACTTACAATCTACACAGATTATAAGAACCTGGTACATTTTATAACAACTAAGGTATTAAACAGATAATAAGTACAATAGTCTAAGACCCTTAGACAATACAAATTCAAGATCCTCTACACACTAGGCAAGGACAATAGAAGAGCAGACGCGCTTAGCAGACAACATAATCTTGCAGGATCTAAGACAATTAACAAATTAGCTATCCTTAGTATTAACAAAGATGGATTGCTAGGACTATCCTAGCAGCTTAACAACATAATGTTAGTTTAACAAGAACAACGTGTACTGTTAAAGGTTCTAGAGGAACTAGAACAATAAATTATAAGCAGTTATTATAATAACCTGCTACACAGACACCCTAGCATTATAAGGACAATAGAACTTATTAAGAGACATTATAAGTTCCTAAACATGCGTGACAAGGTTAGCAAGTTTATGAAGAATTGCGTAAGCTGTCAGCAGAACAAACACAGCACGCACGCTAAGTATAGAGAAGCACAGGCAATAGAGCCGCTAACAGCACTATGGACAAATATCACAATGGATTTTGTCACACAGCTACCTACCTCTAAGGATCCTGTAATAGGATACGCCTATAACTTGATCTTTGTTGTAGTAGACTGATTTACTAAGTACGCTGAGATGATACCATTTTGTTATAGCTATACTGCAGAGCAGCTTGCACAAGTGTTTCTAGATAGGATTATCCGCTACTATGGTATTCCTAAGTCAATTATTAGCGATTAAGATAAGCTTTTCACGTCAAACTATTGGACCACGCTGCTAGCAGCAATAGGCACCAAGAAGAAGCTATCCACGGCATACCATCTGCAGACAGATGGACAGACTAAAAGAGTGAACCAGACAATAGAGACATACCTCCAAATTTACTGCAACTAGCAGCAGGACAACTAGGTTTTACTACTGCCTATAGCACAAATTGCATATAATAACAAACTCTTAGAAGCAACAGGCTACACGCTGTTCTTTGCGAATTATAGTAGACACCTAAATCTCTTTACTAGGTTATTAGACAGTAATATTTAAACAGAATTAGTGATTACCTTAGTTAGCACACTAAAGGAAGTACATTAGAAATTACTAGATAACATCGCTAAAGCTTAGTTAAGGAGCATCTCCTATGTTAATAAGAAACAAAAAACGGCACCTCTGCTAAAGGAGGGGGATAAAGTATATCTCCTTACAAAAAACCTACGCACAAAGCAACTAATAAAAAAACTAGATAAGGTTAAGGTTAGACTATTTTTTATTTCTAAATAGATTAGCCTAGTTAACTATCAACTCGCGCTACCTAAGGATGCGAAGATCTATCCAGTATTCCACATCTCCCTGTTGGAACCTGCTAACCCTAGAATGCTAATCCAGAAAGACTTTCACTATTAGGCAGACAGCCAGGACAAGTAGGAAGTTGAAAAAATAATAATACACTAAGGAAAAGGACAACGCGTTAAGTATCTAGTTAAGTGATTAGGATACCCTAACTTAGAGAACACATAGGAACTAGCAACAAACCTTACAAACTGCTAGTAGATGTTAACAGAATTTAAACAGGCTACTTAGGTAGCGCTATGTTTGGATCAGCCTAGTAATCCAGCAGCAGGTCCTCAAAGGCGCCCTAGGTACTAGGCGACAGGTTCAGACCTAAACCCTCAGAAGGACTATTAAACAACAAGGTCCCTTCCTCTAGCTCTTGCTCCGCAATGCTTCTCTCCTCTACAGAGATCGCCTCCTCTGCGCGGCGATCTAACATATCCATTTATTAACGCAGCTGCTCCTCGCGCGCGCGTGCAACTCGCAATTCCTCTAACGCCTTTTTAGAGGCCTTAAGCGCTTTGCCTTGCGCTTTGCAACTTTCTTTTATTTGCGCCTGCAACTTCTCTTTCTCTGTTATAAGCTGCGAAAACTTAGACTAAGTCACGCAGACGTTGCAACACTGACCACGCTTCAAACACTCGCTGCACTTCCCAGAGCAGATATAAACCTTACACACACAATTATGCTTCGCGCAAGTAGCGTACTTCTAGACTATAATTTCTCTAAAAGACTTAACAAATTTATATAGATAGTGTTAACAGACTATACTTAACTTAGAGGGATGTTTTAGCATTGTTAAGAGTCCTACCTACAGATCTAGGTAGGGCCTGCGTTATATAAATAAGCTTAAGGGACTAAGCTAGGACAGAAGGGGGATAGTGTTACAATCTTAAAGAACATAGACAGGACAACAACAGTTACAAGCTAGTGCTGCACAGCTGCAGCACAGCAGGACCCATGTCTGAAGTATTACGGAAGGAAGCGAGCTTAGGGTCACAGTCTCTAGGGATCACGTGACACTGAGCACAGGTCTTAGCATTGATTAGTTTAATCAGTGCTTAGTGCGATTAGTAATTAGTGCGATTAGTGATCAGTGCGATCAGTGGGATCTACGACACTGAGCACTTGACATATTCTCTAGTATATAGTACGTAGGAACACAACTCTTACAGTTTATGTTTAACCTAAGTTATTAAGTTTGTCTTTAGATCTTAATCCTAACCTTTAAGCTAGACAGTCTACTCTGTACTACTTATTATTACTCTCTGCCTTTAAGACTAACAGATTATATCTGTACACCTCATTGCAACTCCCCCTTGTGTCCCTGTTACCATATTCATCCCTAAGAACTAACAGAACTAGTGCTTATAAGCTTTGCTTAAAGTACGACTTCAACACTTCCCTAGAAGGAGAGAGCTCTAAGTGCTTAATAATATCCTAAATAACTAGGTTTATAACATAAGCTAGGCAAGGCACTGTGTTTTCCTCAGCCTTCTAGACAATATTAGCAGCTTTTAAGGTAGCCTTAATACTGCGCGTTAAGGTACTATTATTGCTAGCATTTTTGCAAGTAATAGTAAGTAACCTCTTTGTTGTATTAGTTGCTTAAAGTACTTAAAGAACCTCTTTTGCCATAGACAGTCCAGTGTGTCTTCCACGCATTAGCCTGAAGTCCAGTAGTTTCTCTCTTAGCTGCCACTTGCTGTTAATATAGTGGCCTTTGATAGCTAAGAAGCTAACATAGTTACTAGCTGTCTAGGCGTTAAGAGTAATAGAAAGCTTAGTCTTCTTACTAAGGTCTTAGAGAAGATTCCCCTCTACTACTTTAAATTGCTCTTAGAAGCATTAGGCAAATTTATGACGGCTAATTGTCACAGCCTCTGGCTAAAGGAAGCTAATAAACTGCTAGAATAATAGTTGCTTAATTATTTAGAAGGCCTAGTTGTTATTAATAACTAGTTGTACAATTTCCCTCTAGAAGGTAACTGCAGAATAGACAGAGTGAACTATAGGTGCCTTAGCCCCTAATTATTATTATTAAGTTGTAGTATCTTTATAAACTAGAGTGTTAACTTAGCTACATAGTTAAGATTTAGTATAGTTTATAATATGCTTAGTTCCATATTCCTTAACTTTTAGATGCTGTAGCACGTAGCTATAGTAGAGGCAGTACACGCATGGGTCTCTAGTAGAGATATATGCAGCCTCTTAAACTAGATCCCAGCATATACCTCTCTATACTAAAGACTCCTAATTTAGTGCTTTAGCACTATAGGACTGCGCCTATAGAGTCTTGCTCTACTACTAATCCTAAAGACCTAGTGTAGCTCTCCCCCCCTTAGTATAATATAACTTGTTAGGTGGACGTTTAAGGATAGGGGTAATAATAGAAGCGCCGCCTTTAATAATCTTAGGTGCTAGGATTCTGTAGAGCTAAAGCTCAGGAGGTAATATAGGAGACTAAGAGCTTAGGATTAGTAGTAAATCCATAAATGCTGTAAAAGACTGTGATAATATAGCCGCACAGATATGTCTATAATATAAAGGTAGATTTTGAAGTTAAGTGCACTTGCTGTCCGGCTTAACAGTCCTAGGTCTTTACTTTCTAGCTTCAGCAGCTTTAATTAATAAAGCTGAAAATAAGCCCTATTACTAACTTAGATAATAGTGCATTATTAGAATATAGTTAGTTCTATTATATAGGACTGATATAAGTGCATATTAATAAACTATAATTACAAACTAATACTATACAAGAAAGATCTGCTAGCTCTAGTAAATCTAATCGTCATTAGAGAAGCCATTAAAGTCAGTCTTCTTAGTCTGGTAGGTGGCCATACTAATGCTACTATCTAAGGACTTGTTATTATTAGTGTTAAGATAATCCTTAGCTATCTCCTCCTTATCTTCCTCCTCTAAAGACTTAATCCCCTCCTTATACTTATTACTACTATAATACTTAAATGCCTTACTAATTTTAAACTTAGCATTAGAATTAACATTCTCTAGAGGATGTTTAAACTTAACTACTCTATAGTATGATTAGCATAGGTATATAACAAAGAACTATAATAACTTACTCCCAGGCCTTATCTTTCAGCATCTCTACCTCAGCAGGATCTAGCTCCTCTATCCATGTTAACCACATATTTCAGGCTTCTTCAGATTCCTAGTAGTTAAGCTCTTATTTCTGTAAGCCCTTAGAGTAGATCTAACGCTGCAGCTTTTTAATAACACTACTACAGCTATTAACCCTCTTAATAGCGTAGTTACTAGCCAAAGTTTTATCCTTAGCTGTAGACTTGTTATCCTCCTCTTTATTATCAGTATCTATCTCTAAGGTAAGGGCTAACTTCAATCTTTAGTTAGCAATCTTGCGATTAATAGTATCCCACTTGCTTTTAACACAAGCAAGCTTAGCCTTTATCTAAGCAGCTGCACTTAATTAGTATTAATCTGTGATAAATAACTGTGACAATATACTAGACTAATAATCTTTATACCTGCGATTAGCAAGGGCCTTAAGTCTATTGCTTATAAGGATCTTCTTCTTCTCTTTAGGTGCTAACTTATAAGCGTTACTTAATGTAAGCTTAGTCTTAAGAGTCTTTTTTGCAGACCTATTAGCTGCATTAGCTTTTAAGATTACTGTTTCCTTAGCATTTTAATAGGCAGCTTAGTCTTATTAAAGTTAAGCTTAGTGTAAATTGCTGTATAGGCCTTTGTGTGCTAGGCCTTAGGTCCCAGTCTTACAGCCAGCCTTGCGTACAGTAGTACCACGCTAATTAATAACATTTAAGATTTTATTATCTCTAGAAATTATACCCTGCACAAATTAGCTATAAATGTGATAATAGAATATGATAAATACCCTAGTAAGCCCTACCTACTTATTAATGTTAAAGCTAGCAGGGATGTCTTTAGAAAAGTTATAAAAATTGCTGCTAGCATTATCTTCAGTCTTAATAAGCATAGCTATTGTAAGAATTGTAGTGTAAGCGTGATAAAGAGCTGTAATAATTATAGTAGTGGGGCTACTGCTAGTATAGGTGGCTAAGGTAGTAGATTGTTCTGGGGGTGGCGGGGTACCTGCCAAATTCAGGTGTTTGTAGGTGCCTGGCCCGTGCCTAGCCCGTGCGCTCGCTTGCTTAATTGCCTATGCACCCACACAATATTCCGCACATCTCTAGCATAGGTAAATAAAGGTATTTTTTGCTCATTTTAGTGTCATTTAAATGCCTGCAATCTGCTCTATAGGCTGATTAATTATTACAGCTTTTTAACATGCTCTTAGGCATAAATATTGTGTGTAAGACAATTGCACTAGCGCATAGCTGAAAATTCTGCACATGTTAGCGCTAACCCTATTAAACTCTAAAGTTAACTAACACTAAGCTGTAAAAGTAGTAATACTTGCTGCATTATAATAAGACTAGCATTATTAAATCTATGCTCTTCTATTCTTACTAGTTTATAATTCTTATAGTTTATTATCACATTTTAAGATATGCATTGCTGTGTGTGTATATTTATAGAGTTATTCAGGGTTAGGCCACTCTAGGCAGCAGCCGCGCTAGTGCTAGCACGGACCTATTAATATTATTACAGTTTTAGGCTTAGCTAAAATTCACTACAATCCACTCTCTGCCCTTATAGCCAAATTTTAAAATATGCTAACTAAGACTAAGACAAAGCAGGCTACTACCAGTAGCAAAGCCCCCTAAAAAGATCTTGCCTCTAAGTTAGCTTACAAGGCCCTAGCTAAAGCGTAAAAGAAGCGCTAATACAAGCCTGGCAGTCAGTTATTACAGTTCTTTATCACATATAGTTGCTAACTAGCTATAGCTGTGGCACTCTGCTAAATCCGCAAATACTAGAAGTTAATTAAACTCCTTATCCCTAAGCTAAGCTTCTAGCGTCTAGCTTAAGAGGTAGCCTACAAAATAAACTAAGCTAACCCCCCTTAGTAGCAGTCTGCTGCACTTGCAGCCCTTTATGAAGCTTCTAAGGCCTTTCTAGTTGGATATTTTAAAGGTATTACCCTAATTATGAAGATGTTCTTTTAATTATACTAACACCTTTTCTAGACTTAAACATTAATTATATTTATGCTAAGCAAGTTACTATTTAGAAAAAGGATTCTTAGTTAGCTCTGCGCTACTATAAGCGTTATTGCTCTTACAGTTAGATTAAATACTAGTTTATAAGTCTAAGGGA
>SAUC01000228.1:0-20845 GCA_004335245.1 Didymella lethalis
AGAAGTGGGCACTGAAGAAGGCGAGGCCGATGCGCTAGGCGAGAGAATCGGCGAGAGGATGTTTGAGAGCTGGGGCAGGATGCCAGTGCCGGCTGCGGATGACTGCTGTGCACCTGAGGTGCTGCTAGGCGCTTCGGAATCAGAGGGAGTCTGAGAGGTTGCAACCGCGGGAGCCGAAGGCGACGCCGATGTTGTAGGCTGTACAATCTCCGAAGATGGGGGCAATGTGCCGGTTGGCGCAGGCCTCTCAATGTCAGGTGTGTTCTGGGCCTGAGAAGAAGAGGGCTGCTCCTCAGGTGTCGAATTTGGTGTGGACGATGGTGCCGCGGCAACGGACGAAGTGGGGTCTTCTGGCACGGAGCTGACGACGACCGTGGTGGTGGTTGGCTCCTCAGGCGATGAGCTTGTTGCAGCCGATGAGCTTGTTGCAGCTGATGAGCTTGGTGCAGGCGATGGTATCGCGGCAATGGACGAAGTAGAATCTTCCGGTACGGAGCTGACGACGAGCGTTGTGGTGGTTGGCTCCTCAGGCGATGGGCTTGGTGTGGAAGATGGCACAACGACGACAGTGGATGTGGACTCTTCTGGTGTGGTGATTGGTGCTGCAGCCGAGCTCGAGGAGACGATCTCAGGCGTTGTCTCAACAGGTGCGCTCGACGGAGCTGGCGCAGAAGAGACCTGCTCCGGTGTTGTCGAGGACGAAAGACCTGCTGGCGAGGAAGAACTGGCAGTGCTGAACGGGAGTGGAGGCTGGGGTTGCTCAGGTGTCGACGTGGTGATGATGACCGACGAAGGCGCCGCACTCGGGGATTCCTGCTCGCTCAGAGTAGAGAATAGGTCGGATGTCGAAGGCGACGATGAGGTTGACTGGGAGTTGATCAGGGAGTTGAACCATGATGTGAAATTTGGGATCTGAGGTTCTCGCTTTTCGCTGCTCGAACTAGACAAAGAAGTCGGAGAGGAGGAGGATGTAGCGGGTGCCGTGACGTTAGCCGTGGTCTCGGTGTTGATCTGGCGCTTGACATGGCGCGGGAAGTAGTAACGGGGCTTGCCCTGTGTTTGCTGTGGCTGCGGTGCTGGCATGGCCTCTGCTACAGCAATGGGTCCAGAGCCAGACATGCTGGCCATGACCAGGGCGGCGGCCCATACTGATGTCGAGCGCGTCATGTTTATGATTAGTTTCAAGCACTAGATCCTTATTAAGATATGTCGAGGGTACAGTGCGCGAGAAGAGTCGGTGCACCTGCCAGCGTGAGAATTGGACGTTTGCATAGATGCAGGAGCAGCTTACAGTATGTTGTTGTTCAAACGAGTGTACTTGACAAGAGTCAAAGGTGGATAAAGAATGGACCTGAGCTCATGTTAGGACGGTGGACGTCTAGCAAGGTTCAGGCGCAGACTCACTAGGCTGGCAGTGCAGCTAGAAAGGTGACTGAGGCCTGGGTGAAGGTAGGCGTCGCAGTCGCAGTGAGATCCGTTTTCGTGATGGGTCTATGCCGTCATGTTTGACATGAGCCGATTCCAGAGGTGCGTGAGAAACAGATGTTCCAGTGGCGCAGGGTCTGTCAACCAGATCTGACACACGCCCAGCTATCGGCAGGCGATGCACAGTGTCTACAAAGAGACGATTGGTGGCGTGGCGCAACGGCGGACTGCTGCTGCAACAAAGAGTCGACGAGGTTCGTTCGGCGTGGGGAGTCGGCGTTCCTGATCGGCGTGAAGCTTGCGCGTCGTGCAGGGTCAGAGCGAGGCTGGGAGAACAGCGAACGGACAAGGTCGCGCGGCGAACAACGTTGAGACTTGGACGGCTGTCCAGGCAAACGAAGGTCGGATCGGATTACTACGAGGCGAAGGCAAGGCGGCGGGAAGGAGCGGTCGCGATTCGGAGAATCGTGCAAAGGGAGCGTAAGCCCAAGGGCGGCGGCGGAGAGGTGTGCTGGACAAAGCGGAGGCGCGAGGGGATCTCCACGGGCAGCCACGGGCGGGTGATGCACACTTGTAGTCGGGACTGGTAGTGCGCACTACGTTCGAAAACTTGTCGGCGGGCGTAGAGAGGGTTTGGTGTCGAGAACGGCGGGCTGGAGGGTGGAGAAGGAGAACAGCAGCGCGCGGTGGCCGTCAGCGATTCAGTCGCACAAGGGCCTTGAAGGGCCGCTCCAGGCGCAAAACGACGGGTCAGGCTGTTCAGACAGGGGGGGAGCCGAACGAGTCGCTGCGCTGCCCGTCCACTGCAAGGCCGGCAAACGGATCCGCCCTGAACAGGACTAGTTGCTAGCAGGCCGGGGGCGCGGGCGGCGTGTTTGCTGCATTCAATAGCGCCCGCAAAAATAGACGGGGTCAGGCACGAACGTTAGGGGTTGAGCGTCACGACGAGACAGCAGCAGCACAGAAGAATGGACGGACAGCAGGGCCCTCGTACAGTAATGCAATGTTCAGCATCCAGCTGCCGCTCTTGTGCACCTCACCACTGTGCCTTCAAATCTGCCCCAACCTGCCCCAATCTGCCGAGTGTGTGCTCTCTGCTGGCTCACGAGTGGCCCGTTTAGATTGCCTCTGGCGGTTGCGCAGCTCTCATACGCGCTAGCAGGGGCTCTCCAATATCAATCCCAGATTCCCCTCGGCACCTGCACGGCTCGCGCACGAAATCAACGCCGCAACGTGCTTTTTTGCTTCCAGCACTTCCAGCAACACCTGCCCAGCGCTGCAGCTCTCTCTCTCGTGTGCGCACCTGATGCCCGCTGCTCGCACCTGTGTGTAGATCCTGCAGCGGCTACGGTCCCGGTGTGGAGTGACAGCGCTGTTATCCAACAAACGCCCGCCCAATCAGCGCACGCGAGCCCAGTCGCCCCTGCCTTGCCCTGGCTTCATTTCGGAAGGTGGAACCAGGGTGCTGTGGCTGCTCGAATGAACGCCGCAACCCTCCAGCAAACAAGTCTCTTGTCCCGCGCGCACGCTGTTCACCAAATGTGCAGTTAATTGCCTCCACCCTGCGGCAAAAGAGTCGACCCGGAGCCCGCAGATGAGGTACACATCGTTGCTGTCTGCTGCGCCGTGGTTGCACCGTCTCTCTGCTGACATGACAATTCCTTCACTGCAGGTCTCTGTATTGAGCTGCAGCCACAATCGCGCTGGGTGTTGTGCTGCCGAGCGCCGTTGGCAGACCTTCCCACGAGCTGCTGCTAACGAGGCTACGAGACTATCGATTTTCCTCGAGGTACAATCGACTCTGGCACGGCGTGACCTTTCTCATCTTTGATACTCTGGTAAAGTTTGCACCTAAGGCTGACGGCAGTTTGACGTCTGCCCGCCCGTGCTATCTACAGTGTGTACTTCCACGCTTGTGCCTCAACCAGCATCGAGGCAGCCTCCTGTCTGTGCCTCAGCCAGCACCATTCTGGACTCGCGCCCGCAGTGTCGAGCGATCTTGCTCAGCTTTTCTCATCCACACCGCGGCACTCCTCGCGAAGACGTTTCCACTTTGGTCCACCGTCTGCTCGCTTTCATCGAAAGATCAACTGCTTTCCACCACTTTAAGGTTCCTCAGGTCCAGTGCGTTTCAAAAGCTCGGGAGCTTCACCAAAGAGGACAGATGTCATTCTTTGACATCTATTCTTGGTCTGGTCCCTCCATGCAACAACGGCATCTCGAACCAAATATGAACGCCTCATGCACATTGTATGCTTTCTTGTCAGTAAGGCTGTCCAAGTCGGTACGAGCTGAACGAACGAGGCTGCTGACGGGTGTTGGCATACCTATCACGTGCTATGTAATCTCAGGTTCAATAGTGCTACCTCGCTAGCTCACGGTCCGCCGCTTGGCAGCAATCCCCAAAGGCTGGACATCTGTCTTCCATCGAATACCGGTATCAGGGTGCAACCCAGCTGGAATCACGTTGAGCCGATCCAAAGTTCTGGCCACGCTGCTGATTTGCAACATTTGGCCCCTTGCATCTGCCATCAACATCTGAAACACGCGCTCGGCCGAGGGCAGTCAGCCTCGCCGCTCGGACTGAAAGAACTCTAGGTTGACATAATGAGGTTTGACGCCCACAAGTTTCGTAAGCATGTGAGATGTCGCTCGCACAAAACATGTCGTTTAGATCATGATACTTATCCCCACTCATAGCATGAAGAAGGATCGACAGCCTCTTCATGCGTTGTCGGGTCTGCATTGCACGATCTGCAAGTTAGTTTCGAAACACCAGCTATCGACTCATTGCGTGTAAGGGGAAGCTATATCGCCCACCTTATTCCATCAGATCTCCATTGGCAAACCATACCCCGGTACTATTCTATGCAGCTTTCAACAGTATTTCACGACGCTCTCTATAAACAACCTGTTGAGTTCCAGACAATCTCCAGAGCGAGCTCGTCTTGCACACAGAGACATTGGCTTCGGATCTGTCAGCATTGACCTAACAGCCAGCTCTTGTAGCCATGAACGTCGCATCCGAAACACACTTCATTCCACTAACAGCGTGACATGTCCATCGCCCAACTCCAGCATGGTGTCGTCAGGCTTGCATCGAAGATATTTTTATACCATGGACTCCCATGCCTAACATTGTCTCGCAGGTGTCGCCACGCCCCACGCATCCTCACCTATTCGCTCCGTGCACCCACACGTTACATCATGGCTTTCACGAAAGTCGTAATCTTGGCTCCAAAAGGCTGCAGACGGGCTCGGTTTTTCAACGGCTCAACATATGTCGGAGCGCGCCATATCGGTGTCATGCCATACGGGACATCTGCATCATGTATTGCTTTTGAGGTAAGGTGCAGAATGTTGGTCGTTGCCGAAGATCTGGGGCTGTACTACGGCCTCGAGCACATGCAACATGGTGCGGTACATGATATGGATATGGAAGTACGAGGCATATCCGGCTTTGAAGACTGTCGGGAGTGCAGGAGACTTGGGAATTCTTCACTCGCCAGATGAACGAGAAGCTCCTGCGCATTCAGCAGCCACTCCATTGTCACTGCTTAGTATCTAATTTTTGCCGCTGGTGTGTAGTGTGCCAGGTAGCAGTAAGCACTCTTCGTGGCTGATGCTTTTTGTGAGAATCTGAAACTGCAGAATATGTCGGCCGCAAGGCTCGGTACAAAGTAATATCGTGGGGTCCAGTCGGTGGCAACTCAGGAGCGTCTCGTAACTCGAACGGACCTCCATGAACTACGACTTATAGAGGTTCGTAGCTGGTGTCTTCTGCTGCCTGCGTGTAAAACACATATGATCCAATACCCTTCAGTGACTACCAGCCTTTGGTTTCTTCAATGTCTCGCGCCTGCAGATGTATATTTCTTAGGCTTAGAGATGTTTCTCCTCATAGTTCGCGAGTCTTGCGCGCGAAAACAATTGCATCGTAGAGTGATGCAATATCTCGCGATGAGACTAATGCAGTCAATGTCAAAATCTGCTCTACAGTTGTTTGGACGTCACTGGGCGTTTGACCACAACAGTCTCCAGGCACTGCTCATGACTTGAATCCTAATTAATAAGTCTACCGAGTATCGGTACTTTGTCTGTCCTTGAAGTACGTTTCTTTTACCAAGTGAGGAATACCCTGGCGAGAAGGTCGTCAATTGTGCAGTACATAGGGATTCAAATACTTTCCTTATCAGAGACCTAAATCATAGGGTTCAATAAAAGGTAATTAGAGAGCAGAAGAGAGCAGAAGAGATAACACAAGAGGTGCCCGTGATGCTGCAGCAGTACCGTCACAGGGCAGATCTTCAAAGCTTCCAAGTAGCTGTAGAGGTCTAGGGTAAGATTTGCGTATAACGGACCACCTACCTAGTAAGCCCACTTCTTACCACCTCCTTCTATTACGTTATAGCGACGCGAGAGTATTGGAAGAAGAGTTCTAAAGATGTGCAAACCACAATGCGTCTTCTCGATCCGCTACATTGAAGGCCTCCAGCGAGGTGACAACTATCGCCGGACCATCTTCCTACTCCATCTGATCCATAAAGTCACAGCGAGCGCCTACTACCTCGAGCAGATGAGAAAGTAAGAGGAGAGGAAGTAAAAGCTTGCTCTTGGTGTAGATGGAGTGTTAATCTATTCGGAAGGACACGAAACTTACAATAGGTGATATGCAATTCTGAGATAGACAGGACAGAGACCGTGGAACAGTGACAGATGCGTCTTGGTTTTGGAGGTAGTCGATCTCTCAGGGACACAGAGGATGTGGAGTCCAACACGATATGCCCGTAAGGGGATTAAACTCTCAGGAGGACACATGACCTTACCATAGGTATGCTGGGCCTATTTCAACGTGAAATGGAAGCTTCCGGTTAGCGGAGACCGGTGCTTTGAACGATAAGCAGGCGAAGACGGAGATCGTATGTCGCTGGGGTATCTCTTCCAGACAACCCATAGGCTGATCGAATGACTCATTCTACCCAGGGTCATGAGCAACTTAATCTTAGATCTTCGAACTGTGGGTTGGCGGAGGGATAGGAACATGGCATGGAAAGAGGTTGCTCTTGTTTGATTCTGGAAGGCTTTCAAGAGCGGAGAGACATGATACATCCGCTAATTTATTTCGATGAAGAGTTGCAGGCGATACGGAAGCCCAAAAGGAGGTCAGATTGGCGGGACGTTCTACATCATGAGTGCGGCACAATGCTCATCATAGAGAGAAACGATTTCGGTTGGCGGAGCATGATGACAGGTGTTGCCACTTTTGAGCCCCACGAGAAATGCTGTAAGGGTCAAGTAAACAGGATCATGGAACCATAGGACTGCCGATGTTGGACAGAGACGGAGAGTAGAGCAACGAACACGATCCATGATATTGCTGGATTCTGAATTTGAGACGCGGAATGTTTCTTGACAGAGACACGGGAACAAAAATGGTCATTTTCAACAAGTCCATTGTATACGTGACTGACGCAGTTTCTGGAGTAGTATAATGTCGTTCTGGAAGGCCGGCTAGAAGAGGCTTATGCTGTGAATATCGTCAATCTTCGATCAGAGATACTTGAGGAGACAGGCATAAAGTCCCGTGTCTTTCGTTTTTGGTCGGCTCATATAAACGATAATCCCCGAATCCGCACGAGGGCTGTGAAGAGGCTGGAGGTACTCGATTGTCGGTCAGCGTTGGTGAACGCGACAAAGGATTGTTGATTATGTTGGCAGGTGTTAAAGTCTGCCAACTTTCATCTGCTAACTTAATGAAGTCAGATGAATGGTATCTACCCAAAACTCCATGCTATGTCAAATGCAGATCAGCTCCCCAAGCTCCTTGTAATGCAATCCCATCTAAGTTTCCTCCTCTGTTTCTTGCACGTCTAGTGACCGTTGGTGCTCTTCTGAGTAACCATCCAGGTGAGCAGGTCAACCTTGGTGACGACAGCAGCGGCGCGGGTCTCGCCGTCAACCTTCTCCGTGACGATAGCGGCCGAGTTCCACTCGAAGAACTTGTTGAGGTCGCTGAGCTTGGTGTCGCGTGTAATCTCGACGAACTCCCTCCTGCTGCCGATCTTGGTGCCCTCGCCATTTATCTGCAGCCTGCCGAGGTCCTTGACGACTTCATTGAGCTTGCGGAAATCGAACATAACGTCCTCAACCTTTGACTTCGGTGTCGCACGACCAGACGCAATGTATGAAAGCAGGTTGCCGAGTGTGACGAGACCAACAAGCCTCTGCTTGCCGGCACTGGTGTATACAGAGACAGGGAGCTGATCGAAGCCCTTCTCACGCATTGTCTCGATGGCTTCGCTGCAGGGCGACGTCGCAGGGACGGTCGTGACGGGCCTAAGGCGCAGCGAGGCGATTGTGGCGCCGTGGAAGGCGTCGTTCTTGTTGTTCTTGCTGAGCGAGAGGCGGCGGGTGACATTTGCGGCCTCGGGGGTGTCAGGCGGGGTGTCAGGAAGAAGGTCGTTGGCGGCGAGCCAGTCGTCATCAACGAACTATTACATGTTAGCAGAAGAGACATCGCAGGAGGAGAATTGTTACAAACCTTGCTCAGGTAGCTTCTGATGCTATCAGGCAGAATGACGACTACGACATCGTCCTTGCCCAGACCGAGCTCCTTGATAGCCTTGACGGCGGCATCCATAGCGCTGCCAGAGGAACCACCGCAAAGGATGCCCTCCTCAGAGATCAACCTTCTTGCGTACTGGAAAGCTGTGCGATCATCGGTCTTGTACCACTTGTCGACAATCTTCTGCTCAAGAACATCGGGAATGAAGTCGTAACCAATACCCTCAACCTTGTAGGCCTCGTTGACGCGGTCGTTGTTGAGCGTCTCGGGTAGAGCAAGGATACTGCCCTGAGGATCGGCGGCAATGATTTTGACGTCCTTGTTGTGCTTCTTCAAACCCCTCGCAAGACCTGTGATAGTACCACCAGTACCAGCGCCAGCGACGAGTGCTGTAACCTTGCCCTGTGTTTGCTCCCAAACCTCCTCAGCAGTGCCGAATTCGTGAGCCAACGGGTTGTTCTCGTTCGAGTACTGGTCGAGGATGTGGGCGTTGGGCAGTTCCTTAACGAGCTTCCTGGCAACACCGATGTGGCTCTCGGGGCTGTCCCAAGCGGCGCTGGTAGGTGTACGAATAATCTCAGCACCGAGCGCCTTCAGAACAGCGACCTTCTCAGGGCTCATCTTCTCGGGCAGAGTGATGATGGTCTTGTAGCCCTTGACGGCGGCCACAAGGGCCAGACCGATACCAGTGTTGCCAGAGGTAGGCTCGATCAGGGTGTCTCCAGGCTTTATGCGTCCTGACTTCTCGGCGGCCTCGATCATGCGCAGCGCAATACGATCCTTGACGGAGCCACCAGCGTTGAAGGCTTCGACCTTGACATAGACGGTGGCCTCGATACCCAGCGACTGAGGGATTTTGTTCAGACGAACAAGCGGTGTATTGCCAATCTGCTGGGTGATGTTGTCCATCACGACTGGAGGAATCGCAGGGCGCGTTGTTGTAGACATGGTGGCGTTCTTCTATGTGCAGAGAGTAAAAGAGAGTGTTGTAGGTCCAAAACGATCGCGAGATGGACAGAAGAAGGTGTGAAGAACAAAGAGGAGTCTCGCCACAGGTAAGAAATTACGATGTCGTGATCTTTTCGCGGTTGTCGCAAAGAAAATGCTCATCAGTTAGGTAAACCGATACTATGCGCCCCACCATGGCTCCGCTGTTGAGCCGCGGCTACCTTGTGAAATCAGCCCTATGGAGACGGTCCGCGGCGCTTCTCACCACCAACACGCCTGTCGTGGTTTTGTCAAGCGCAGAAACCTTTCTCACGCGTGAGCGACATGTACATCTTGTCTGTGTCTTTGGACGATGCAGCTGTATCACCTGTGTGTCTCGGTGAGCCCTCCAGCCTGCTACGTAAAATTTGGCACTGCCACTCCGAACACACCGAACACGCCGAAAGTTCACAATTAACGGCCCTGCCCTCGACCACGACCCCGTGCGTCCTGAGCCTATGTATGTAGCGTCTGCCACTGCCAAGCCGGGAATTGAAGCCCTGCTGTATGGAGACGCTCTTTCCAGCACCTTCTCAGTATCATTGAGGTTTTTGCGCGGACGAAGTTATCATAGGGCGGCTGCACTTTACGCAGGTCTGCCCAGCACATGTGAGAGTCAAGGTTCACGGACGCTTTTAAGATCAGTCAGAAGGGCTTTGCGGCGGCTATGGCTGCTTGCATTACATCCTTTTTATGTTTCGGATGTCAGATGATGGCTACACACCGCGACGTCCTCACACGTGTCCGGCCCATGCTCCTACCAGCAAAGAAGACCTGATCATTCAGTTTCGTACCTGAAGCTAGGTGCAGCTCGCTTGAACTATGTGAATCTTCTTGAGCAGATGCTGATTTGCAAGCTTGGCCGTCAAGCACGAACTGCAGCAAGCAGACATGAATGGCAAGACGATATATCAGTAGCGCGAAGGACAGTGGAAAAAAGAACATCGAATCCAGATAGATTTCTTTACTGGTGTTACTTGTTTCGATATGTCAACAGTCACGCTCGAGAGACTCACACAAGCCTGTGACAACTTTGGTTAGATCCAGGTCTGGGAGATCCTAACACTTGCGAACGAATAGGTTCTAGTATACTGACAGTGCTTGAACTGAAAAGCAAAGTTGTAGCATAGTTTTCGTGTCAGAGCAGCTCTGCCAGTCGCTGCCGCGCCTGCTTTTAGTCCATAGAGCTTCTACCACCCAGTCACTGATTCAACCAAGCTCCTACAGCCGCTCAGAGGCCATACTTTGGCATGAGGTTCACCTTCAGAGTTGGTTTACTGGCGTGAGAAGGGGTGAGCATTCTCCAGGAGCACACCTAGCGTATCAAAGCCTTCTGGGAAATACTGGAACATAGATCAAGAGTTCCGTTGAGACACTATCGATTAGGAGCGCAGAAAGCTGCTTTAGCTCGCAGGATTGTGAGGCACTATGTGAAGTGGCAGATGCGAGTGTGGAGACTCAGTGACGGCAGTAGATATAGAAAAGTGCCCGTGGAAGAGGCTCGTGTGAAGGAAGCACACGCGAAGGACGCGTACCCGATTTGGATGAATGCGTGACCATCTTTAACCCTTTGCGATTGCTTTAATAGGTTGATGATAGATCAAGGCCATGTGCAATCAGCACAATGAGCATGATTCCACGAACGAAGCGTCATTATTGCTGGGACAAAGGATGTTGAGAGCAGGAGCGCTGCGTCCGTGAATTGTGAGTTTTCTGGTTGCTGTACACATCCGGGATTCCTCACGAGGAAATTTTCATGAGCGCCGTTGGTAGCAGATTTTCAACGTTCGAAGCGTTTTCTGCATTCTCTAGACCACCAATTGGGCATGCCACTACAATCTGCAATTCTATGTAACCAGCTCAGCGCACGATCTAGTCCGCCTTTGCAAGGAAAGAGTCGCAAGTAGCTCCAGGAATATGCGTTGATAGTTTGACCTTTGGAAGCGCAGAATGTAGCCCGAAAGGGGCACTGTTCAAAGCTCGAGATTACTGTCACAGTCCTACGTATCATAGTAGTTCAGTGGTAACCCAAGCGCCTCACATTGCGGCACCTCTCTCCATCCCTCATTCTTAGTATGCACATTCAGCACTCTCAAACTCTTCTCGCCATCCTTGCCACTGACTGCTGTCCACTTGCCGGCTGCCTTGATAATCCTTGTGGTATTCGTGAACCCCCTAGCTTCTAAAAACTTCAAATCCGGCACCGGGTCTCCCGTCCTCGCAAATGCCGTCCAAGTATCCAATACATATTGGCTGAACGGGATATCATTTTGATCCCTTAATCGCGCGCCCTCTCTGACCAGGGTACCAAAGATATAATAGAGCTCTCCAGAGTGGCACTTGTAGTATGGCAGGTTCGGATCTCCATACGGATACTCAGCGGTGACCGGGGCCTCACAAGCGGGTGGATTGGGGCTGTACGACAGCAGCTGGTATGAACGGTCAAATTCGTAAGCGTAAACATTTTTGAAGATGGCATTCTTTGCTGCGGTGACCTCGGTCGATTCGCCGAGGCAGCGGAACAGGCCGTCTGTTGCGATACGGGACGTGAGGTTGAAAATGGCGAGAGTGGCGTTCGAGTTTGCTGGAAGGGGAAAGAGGAGGGGGTCCATAGTTGAAGAGAGCGGAAAGGACTGCGCGAGCAGTTCGGCAGTGAGGTTGGTGGTCTTGGGGTAGCTGACGAAGGGAGAGCCGTCGTCGTGCATGTTGCCTGAGAGGAGAGTGACGTTGAGCTTGGGTGCTGATGGGCCGAGTGGGAGGCCGGATGATGTCAAGAACGAGCCGTCGATGACTGGGTAGGTTGCTACGGTGCCTGACGTGAGGTTGGTAACAGGCACAGCTCTTAGACAGGCGACCAGGGCGTCGCCGCTGGTGGAGCTACAGCCTGTCTCGTTCAGCAGCGACTTGGTTCGATTAGTAGCTTCAGTGATCGTCAGGTACTTGGCGAACGTTGAAGCATAAATCAACCCCTGGGGTGTCGACTGTGGAATCGCTGCTATGAATTTGCCACGAGCTTTTGGTGAAGCAAGCAGTGCTCGCACAGAGGCTGCGCCAGCGCTCTGACCAAAAATAGTGATCCTGTCCTTATCACCGCCGAACGCTCCTATGTTCGCGTGCAGCCAGTCGAGCGCAATGTTCTGATCTTTCAGTCCATAATTACCAGTAAGTGATGTATTGTCTAGAGCCAGGAATCCAAGATTGCCGAGTCGGTAATTGATAGTCACCAGTACCACGTCGCCACGAGATGCGATTGCACCACCATCGAAGGTTGTGTCGCTCGCAGCACCGCTAGAGAAGCCGCCACCATATATCCAAAGCATGACTGGCTTCTTTCTCGTGTTCGAACCTTTGCCGTTAGGTATAGTTGGCGTCCAGATGTTCAAGGATAGGCAATCCTCACTGCAAGATGTTTTCTCGGAGATGCAGCTTCCTTGAACGCATTGCGGACCGTACGAGAGAGCTGAGATATTCGAGCCAGTGGGTACCAGATAGGTGGAGTCTGAGAATCGGCTGGGTATCATGGCATACTTGATGCCCAGAAAACGAAACGAATAGTTATCTCGGTAGCCCACAATCGTGGCATTCTCTGTTGAGACTGATGACTGCCATTTGCTGCTGTTTTCGGCCGATGTGGGTGAGCTAAGTGGTGCCGTGTTGCTACAGAGTACTGGCAGTGGTGTATCACAAGGCAGCTGCTGTTTGCGCCCCTTTGGGCTAACGGCGTTGCATTTGGCTCCTACAGTGCTTGCCACCCAATACAGTTTCTGACCAAGTCTTTGACTATCGTAATCTAAGTACCTGAGGAAATCGAGGCCTTGCGAGAATCGATCCAAAGACCATAGGGACTCGCCCAGCGCTGCGCAGCTCGTTGCTGCGGCCGAGTAGGACTGGGGTTTATCTATGACGATGGTAGATTCGAGTCTTTGGCTGCCGTTGCCGTAAAGGTCATTGTGGGTAAGTATCGTTAGCGAGTCGTGTGGAGGCGGACTGAGGGCATAGGCTGAGACAAGAGATCCAAGGAGTAGTGAGGTTGAGATGAGGGCTGCCATATTGGTACAGCACAGCGGGCTGAAGTACCCGGTGTGGTTGGAGACATCTTGCGAGTGAGCATTTATTCTTTTGTATTCAGGATCAACCCAAGATCCATGCACCCAATTGATTTTAATATGCTTGGGCGATGCGGAGTAGCGGAGAAGCGGAGCAGTGATGTGCTGAGCTCATTCGTGGATATACTGTCGTTCCTGGGCTACGGTTGCTTTGCGGGTTCTCTACGGTAGAACTCAGGGGTAGACAGGATGCGATGCCGAACTTGGCGCGGAGCGCGCTGTGCGAGTCAAAGGTGCTTCGGTGGAGAGGATGCGGCGCACGGTGAGGTGGTTGTTCACTGTGGTGCCCGGCCCCGGAGTATATTATATACTGTGGTACCCGGGGAATATGTTGTGAGTGGGTCCGACAGCCGGATATCCTAGGTCACAGAATTACATCAGATGCAGCCTGCTTCAAGACATATAACACCGCTCACAACTTGCAATCTGCCTATATCATAGCCTTTAGTGCCAGAAGAGTGTGAGAAACGCGTCAGATCTGTGCCTAAGGCATTGGAAAATACGAGCTAATGCTCCTATAATCGTCTCCACTCACGATATATGCCTCAGTTACCACAACTTACAAGTATGTCTGAGCGGATGGCCGCTGCGAACACAGCCCCGAACGCTGCGCGGTCTACCATAGGATCTCGTTCATGTGGGAATTAGCTAGCAGGGACTAGAAAGACGCTGAGTGGTTTTCAGATAAGTAAAGCGGACCTTCTTGCCCGTGCAAAGCTAGCCGCCTGCCTCTTCGAGCACTAGCTAATTCCCACTTGAGCGAAATTTCATGGTACTGTGTAGGCAAAGGAACGCATCTGGGGGATCGATCTCCACAGCAATTCACCGGTGCACTGGCCGTGTGACACAGCCGCAGACTGTTGCCTTGGTGCGACGTGAGCGACGCGAGCTGGCAGCCCCTGAGCTGCTGTTTGTTCCGCCTTCAGGCAAAGATAAACAACACGCAGAAGAACGCCTGGAGGGGAGACAGTCGCGTCGCTCACCAGCGCTGAGCTTCCGCCATTCATGGTGGCCAGCTGCAGAACGACCGTAGCCTGGGTGGGTCGCTCCGAAACGCCGTAGTTGTGAACGTCATTGCGAATTTGCAACAATGGTTTCGAGGATAGCGGGGGCTCTTGCCGCTCTTACACCCTTATCGCCAATTGCCCAGCGCTGCTGCCTTGCCTTCCGGACTGGCCCATCGCTCTCCTCCCACGTTGACAACCAACGGCATCGGAATGGGACGGTACAAACAGGATGACAGTAGAGCTCGACATTCCTCATCGCGAAAGCGCGTTGTTTTCATGCCTTCGATGACGACGAACCTGATCTTCTTGCGAGGCCGGACGCGCACCCGAAACCCTCCCGCCATGCCGGATAACAGCTAGCTCCGCTGCAATATTTGTGCCCAGTGCGTCTACGGCGCCCTCATTCGCTGGCTTCACAAAGCAGGCAGCGTGGCCCTGGCAAGCCCTTCGTCTCATCACACACGCAGCTCATCGAGGAATCCTGAGTCTGCTGTTGCACCTCCTCATCTCATCGCCGCCAGTCTCTCGTCCCTCACTGCTGGGCTGGGTCAGCGAGCGATCATGGCATCCCGGCACCGCTGCACAAGCGCTGAGCCGCTGCAGCACTTCATGCAGGCCGTGGAGACGCACCCGTAACCTTGATTCCCGCTTACATGACCCCCTCTGGTAGCGTCTCTTAACGTTACCAAAATGTTCTCCCAAGGCAAGACTGCACCGTGGTGCACGGTCCTTCACACTAAGCTCGATCTGATTCGTTCCTTCTTTCGCACCCATCTCCTCTCTCTCGGTTCTGCCTCTCTCGACTGACTCCAAAGACACACGTCCCGTCGTCGCACACACGCCCACGCCATCCTTACGCCTGTTCTGAGCTACTGACCGCATAGCGCACGCCTTGCCGACACAGCCGCCTTGTGCTCTCGCGCGCCCTGCCTTTGGACGGCCCCCTCAGCTAGAGACCACGAGCCGCCGCACTTCGATTCTCGCCTCCCCATCAGCGCATCGCACGCACACGGCTGTCGACGAGTTTCACATTATTCTCACATGCCAGTTGGCGGCTAGCGCACGCTCACCGTCACCGTAGTGCCTCTGTCGACGCCGTCGTCCACAACTGCGCTCGCTGCATCCGGACACGGCAGCCTGCTCTCCCTGGCTTCACTCGCCCAGCAGCTGCCAGTACGCTCGAGTACTCGTCACGCTCGCCGTTACGAGTCGTTCGGTCGTTAGGATCCGCTCTTATCTGCCCAGCCCGTCCAGTAAACGCGTTGGGCGTCATGCGATCTAACGCAGCCAGAGCCTGAGCCAGCCACCACACATTCCCAGTCAACCTCTGCGTGTCTACTAGAGGATGACAGACGTCTCCTCGATTCAGGCGCACGCTGATCCTCAGCCAGCACCGGTCGCCTTCTATGGCACCGATCCTCCACTGCCAGCCTACTCGCACGGCTCGCCAGTGCTGGAAGGTGCGGTTGATGAAGAAGAGTCGTCGACGATCAAATGCATCTGCGGCTTCGCTGACGATGACGGCAATACCGTCTTGTGCGAGAAGTGCGACACATGGCAACATATCGTCTGCTACTACGAATCTGCCGAGCACGTTCCTGATGTGCACGAGTGCACCGACTGCAGCCCAAGGCTTGTCGACTCGAGGAGAGCTGCAGAAAAGCAACGCCAAAGGAAGGATCTCCTCAGCCTGACAGACCGAAAAGGTCGACCGAAAACTAACTCTAAGAACCCCAAGAAACGCACAAAGGACCCACTCGGTTCCGCACAGCCGAACGGCTGGCAGACGAACTCGAACAACGATCTCCACTATAACCCTGAGCGTAAGAGCGGTAGCCCGCGAGATCTTCCCCCACCAAATAAGCGACCAAAGACAAATCATCGCCCCTCAGGCTCGATAAGCATCATCAGTCAAGCGCCAGCGCTAGTACCGGCGTCGCGCAAACGGGGTGGTTCTGTCGTTGTCAACGGTCATAATCCTATCAAGTCTCCTACCATCATGGACGGTCCGATTGAGGACTTCTCACTCGAGTTCATGAACCTGTACACATCGCCGGAGCCTTCGTCGGCCGATAACAACTCCTACACAAGCTTGGGTGTTGCTAGCGACATAGCAATGTGGCTACAGGACCCAGATGCTTTGGCTGCAGCCAGCGGAGGCAAGAAGCCCCAGGATCTCTTCTCGCGCATCGAGAACACCATCCAGGATCTCGAGTCCTCCACGGCGCCTATCATCCTCAAACAGTCAGAAGTCGACTCTGGCATCACAGCACACGGTCTCCATCCGCAATGGCAGTTCATCACCACCGACAGCCCAATTGCCGACGGCGGCTATATTGGCGAGCTAAAAGGCTTGGTAGGGCGGAGAGAGGAGTACTGTCAAGACCCCGAAAACCGATGGAACCTACTGCGTCATCCAGAACCTTTCGTCTTCTTCCCACCACACCTACCCATATACATTGACACACGGCAAGAGGGCAATATCCTGCGTTATGCTCGACGCAGCTGTTCGCCCAATATGACCATGAAGATCCTTGTTGATGCCAGCAGCGACTATCATTTTTGCTTCGTTGCGACACGACAGATTGAGCCAACTGAAGAATTGACTGTTGGTTGGGACATCGACTCGGAAGTTCAGAAACAACTCGTCAAGGTTGTCACAAACGGCGCGAAGGACGGCTTCAGGAGGATCCAACCCTGGGTGTCTTGTGTTCTTGCCAATTTTGGCGGATGTGCTTGCGACACCTCGACGGGTCATGAATGTCTCCTGGAGCGTGCCCGTCGTCCTATCGCTGAGCCGACGCAGCCCACCAAGGTCAAGAGCAAGAAGCAGAAAAAGTCGCAAATTTCGCCCTTCAGCACGGGTCGGGCGACGAACAGTCGTGCTGGCAGCGAAACGCTGCATCGCGACAACGCTGACGAGGACAACGTGGACAGTCGTTCTACATCCGGCTCTCACAAGTCGAGCAGCCGGGACATTACCCCCGCAACGCACTTCTCGCTCGATGGCGACGTCAAGATGTCAGACCGTGAAAGGCGAAAACTTCAGCAACAGGAGAGGCTCTTCGAGCAGATGGAGGACGAGCAGCATAAAGGCAAGAGGGCCAAAAGGAATAGCGCTGGGTCTAACCTCAACACACCCAGCATTGCCACCTCGGTAAGATGCCCTTTTGATTGCCGCTCGCGCAACTACTGACAATTACTTGCAGAAACGTCTTGGACATCCAGATCCTTCACCATCAGCACGTCACCGCGAGCACAGCCATGGCGTGGCACGGAAGACGTCCGGTAGCTCATCGAAGGCCAAAGCTCGCAGCACACCTAAACCGAAACCTGTCTATGTCGAAGCATCTACACAGACGGAGGACAATGGCGCACCCGCGAACATTCGTACGGAGATGAAACCTCCGATGTCTTTTAAGCGCAAGCTACTTCAGCAGGCGCAGGAGGATAAGCTACAACGCGAGCGGATGCGCTCTGCATCAATTAAGATGGAGGGCAAATCTCCAGCCTTGAAGGACGTTACCTCGAACAAGCCATCACCGTTACCCCCATCTCCACCGCTGGAGGACTCCTCGGCGATGGAGATCACGCTGGAGCCTACCTCGGTGCCGCGACCTAAAGAACTGACACCAGCGAAGGAAGCCTCTCCTACTTCCAATGCTGATGTCGATATGGCCGACGCTGATGAGGCCGCGAAACCTAAATCTGACGACACCAAGGTTGAAGAGATGCCTGACGCCTCTGGTGCAGAAAGCACAAAAGAGGTCGCACAATCTTCAATGCATCCTCCTGCGCCACCGTGGCCCATTGCTTCGCCCACACGACAGTCCCCTACGCCAAGCGCAGATGGATCCATGAAGTCTGTTGACATGAAAGTGGAAATGCCATCGAGACCTGAGTACACCAATCCCTTTCCTAAGGACTCGGCATCAACCCCCGGCGTAACGGGTACACCATCAGTGGAGTCCCCTCTTGCGATTGCCTCGCCATTCTCGCCTGCTGTTCAGGAGGCAATCAACCCTACGCCAGTACGAAAGAAGCTCAGCCTCAGCGAATTTGCAAGTAGACGAGCGAAGCTTGCTCAAACAACCAGCACGTCTGGAACACCGCCGCTAGCGTCGCAATCGACCAGCTCGCCTACGTTGTCGGCAGCTAGCCTGCCTACAGCTTCGCCCCCAACCAAGACTGCCGAGCTGTCGCTGCCTGTCGTTACAGAGGAGCCGCAATCTATTCAAACCGTTGCCGCCGCGGCGGCCGCGCCTACTCCGACATGAGACATGATACCCAAGGCGCGTTCTTTCGGATTCTTTCTTCTTGGCCGCTCGAAGCTTGCCATTTCTTCTTCCGATTGGAAGTGTACACTATATAATTGTGCAGGCGGCACCCTTTCCTTCTTATCTTGCTCACTTCATGATATGTAACGTTCGAATCAGTCGCCGCGACGAGTTTGTCTTGGGGAAAAGATGGGAATCAAAAGCGAGGCGTTATGTCACAGTGATGGCTTTCTTCGGCTATGCTGTCAAGGGCGTTGGCTTAGGTTGGTACGAGGCGTTGGGAAACGACTTACTCGATGAAACGAGGAGCACATTTATTTGCTACGTAGGACAGTTGATGCGATAGCGATAGCTTCATTGCCAGGACCCGCCAAGAGGCGTGGTGACGAACATCCAATGTAAAATTCCAAACTCCACCAACACCCCCGTTTTGTTGCTTGACCCTTTGAGCTCATCACCCGTTCCACCCTGACCCGTTGTTTCGCTTGTTTGCAATCTTACTTCCTACCTGACCCTCTTTCCAACCGTTCTTGGACAGCGACCTGGCTAACCCTTCAACGTCCCTACCGCTCCTCTTAGACGTCCGGACGCTTACGCCCTTACTGTTCTCGGGCGTGCTACTCTGAGGCAGGGCAGGAAAGTCTTGTGCATATTTCTTAGTAGGCGTCGTAGGGGTAAATTCCTCGAAAGACTTGTCGAGCGACGTATTCGGAAGGGCAAACAGCGTAGACGCCCCTTCAAAGTTCTGCCGCGGCGGAGCTGTGAGCAACTGAGCGCGCGAGTGCGTAATGAGCAACTCGGTGCTCGGCGGCATGCTCGGCACGGCGAAGAGCTCAAGCTCAGTATCTACTACCTCTGTCGTCTTCGCTCGCTCATCCGCCACCGCTGTTCCAAGAACAATCCCAGAATCCGCCCTGCTCAGCTTCGCCCTGCACTCCTTCTGATTCTGGTTCTCAGAAAGATCGTCCGCCATCACACAACCCAATCCCAACGCCGCACCTCTTAGTTCCGCCTCACACACCCCACACACTGTACGTCCAAACCCTGGCACCACCTTGCCAGAACACTGCACTTGCGCACACGCAGAAAGCCCAGGCGTCTTTGCGCTGAGTGGTGTCGAGCACTCGTCGATAGGGCTGCTGATGTGCGCCCACAGCGAACGGCTGGCTAGAGCGACGCGTTCGGAAGCGAGTAATGATGTTTGACGCGCCGAGATTGAGGAAGACTGCAGAGCGAGTGGGACTCCACGACGTTTAGTAGTCTTCTGTGAGTCAGAACGCGTGAGCAAGAAGGCGGGTGATGGTGCTAGTGTTGATGCCGTGGGTCGCAGATGAGGTATGGTGTGTGGTGTGCCTGTGCGGATCTGGACAGGGTTGGCGGCTGGCGTTGATGGAAGTGAGAAGCTGAGACCGAGAGTTGAGGGGAGCAGTTGAGATGGGAGCTGGGTTGGTGGTGGGCTCTTGGGGAGGAGGCGCAGGAAGGTGCCGCATTCGGTGCAGGAGCAAGAGATATTCAGCTTGGAGAGGGGCGAGGCTAGCATCTTGAGTGTGAGTAAGAGGTAGTGTGTCCTGGCTATTGGTGGCGGGATGCTATAGCATGGAAGAACTTGATGTAGCTGGAGGTTGGACTCATGAGGTACGGCTGTGCTGTGCAGGCGATGTCTTTGTTTGTCGACTTGTTTCCTCTAGACGCTTGTCTCATCAACCGTGATCTAAGTCGTCAACTGTCCAACAAAGACTCGTGCTTGCTTGACTCGTACTGGTAGCCTTTTCCCATTCTGAGTGCTGTGCGCATGCTATTATTGCTGGTCGTGAAGATGCGTCTCGATTCGAGCGTTGTTGCTATAGAGCTGATGCAAGACAAAGAACTGGTAGTCGAACGTTTGTTTGTATGTTCCAGACCCCTGCAAACGGATACAATTTTGTCTCGATCCCATCTGCTGCTTTGTCTTTTTTGCCCTAAGAGGAGTTGTTACTACTTGCAGGGCCGCCCTTGTGGCGTTGATGAGCGAATAGCGCTACGTATCCTCATCGACTGTGACGATAGTGCTCACATTGCTCAGTATGGATTCAAGATCTCGAAATATTGATCTTGAACACATGTTTCGTCGGGATTCTTTGTCGCGAGCGTACTTGTGCCCCTTGCGGCGGGATATTCTCGTCTCTTTTGAGCCCTTTGGAGGCCCTGTTGTGCTTCAACTTCATGACATTAAGGCCAGCGCACGTGACTCGCTTCTCCGCCAGTTCACAAGGTGATCTTGGCTCTGGAGTGAGGTGTGTTGCCAGCGCAGCAAGTTGATGAGTCAGCTTCACCTTACAGCCGCATGTTGGGGTGGTGGTACATTCTACTTAGCACGATCTTCGATCGTGCAGGGTTCTATACTGTGTCCGTGCACCCAACGATCGGAGTCAGGCAACGATCGCTCCGACCCCTGAGGCCTACTACAAAAATGAAGCTGTAGAGCCGCATATAATAGCT
>SAUC01000229.1:0-20475 GCA_004335245.1 Didymella lethalis
ACCTCTCCCCCTACCGCCCTTACCCCTCGCCCCAGCATTCGTGCGCTCGTAGATCTTAACATCGTCAAACGCCGCATCAGCAACGCGGAGATAACTAGGTATACCGTTGTCAACAACAGCAAGAACGACGTTCCTCCGCCCGTGCTTCAGCTTCTGGAAGTGGTTTGCGCCGGCCTTGGGTGGGTCCTCTGGGACCTGTGCGAACAAGTCGTTGAGCTGGGCGCTCGTGGGGATCGGCGTCTCGCGCGCGTTGACGACGCAGATGCGGAAGTCGGGGGCGCCGCGCTGGGTTTTGCGGAATCCGGAAGTGGTTCTGTACACGTCGAAGTGGACGCGGAATGGGTTCTCGGCGGCGGGAGGGAGCGTGAATGTCGGTGCTTCGTTGCGGTTGTGCGTGGGGATGATTTGTGTTAGTCTGAAGATGTCGGCGTAGCTTCTGTACAGCCCGGGCTTGATGAGCGGGCCGAAGGAGAGGTTTTCGGGTGCGATGGTGTAGGTGGGCTGGCTAATGCGCCGCCAGATCTCGCAGAAGAATCGTGTGAAGATGCTTGGGCCTGGTTTTGCTGCAGCCTGCGCGCTGGGGTCTCGAGCCAGAAGCTCGCCGCGGTCCTCGTCCCATGTGCCTGTGCGGAAGACGACGTATCCGGATCTCTTCAGCCCTGCGTACACGTTGTACATCTCGAGTGTCAGTTTTCCGCCCAGGCCTTCTTCGTACCCAATGAATGCCGCGTATGCTGCCTGCAAGCTCATGGGCACGCCTTCTTCTGTCTTGTGCTTCTGCTCGTCGCCTTCTTCCTTTCTCACGGGCCATCTGCAGTCCAGACTTCCTCGCTCGATCATGAACAACGCTTCTTCTGGGAGCAGCCATTCCTTTCCGCCTTTTGACCGCCCAATCGTTTGGAAATGCTGCGACTTGACTTTGTCGACGCAGGCTGTGTTTGTTTCGGCGTGGTATCGCGCTAGGATGTGGTTCTTCTGGGTGTGCGTTCGCTGCCAGGAAAGGACGCCGTGCATGGCCCGCCGTGAGGCTTCGAGGGTGTCGAGTTGTAGGTTCGTCGAGTGCGATTCAAAGTCCTTCTCCCCACGCTTGGGCAGACTCAGATGTGCCACATCATGGCCGCCTCTGTAATGCGTCAGTCAGCGTCCTTGCCGCGTCTATGTCTTCGCGCGTACATTAGTTTGTCGAGGAAGCGGTAGTCTTGCGCTTCCTCTGTGGGATCATGTTCGGCTTCATTTTGCGCACCCAAGTGCGAGACATCTTCATCCGCGTCAGCCATGGTGAATGTGTGGGAGGTGTTGGCGATCCAGCTGGAGAATTAAGATCACGAACTTTGGAGCTACGACTCGCGTGCATAGGGCTGCTCGCTATCGATAAGGCAGCCCGGAGCCATTGCGCTGCACCACATACTAAGTGCGGAATGTGTCGAATATCTCGACCTTGACAGAAAACTGTATTAGATACACTCCCGGATCCATACCCGGTTGCTCTTCAAAGTGACGTGGTACACCTACTGCAATGTGTGAGGAGTTTGTACGTCATCGCACGAGACATGTGTTCGATAAACATTCAGAGGCCCTGAGGCAGGTACAGACATTGGTCGCTTGCTAGTGAAGCATCCGAAGCTCCCTGCGTCCACGATCGAGAGACGAGTGAGCTCAGCTGCACCTGCTGCACTGGTCTGTGCACGTGACGACCGTCCTACGCCTACGTAGTCAAGACAACAGCAACTACATGGACTAAAGAGCGTTTGGGTGTTCTCCACAAGCCTGCAAGCAACCATTCATGCCCAACACAGTCCCGAACTTGTGGCGCTATACTCCCCTTCAAGACGCTTCCGTGCGGTTACACGGATCGATCCGTCTCGAGCGACGCTCCACCGGTAGAACAGGGCTGATCAACATCCGTTCAGACGCGGATATGCTTCTGAAGCGCTCCACAGGTTCATCAAAATGTTCGGTAACCTTGTAATCTCCCAATCGCGTCATGAACGGTTGATTCGGCAAGGCTATATCAGCGCCCACGGTTCGTCTATCGATGGCACGGCTCCGTCGGCAACTCTAAAAGAACGTCAACGCTCGTCAACCATTGCAAATCTTTTCCTCGGATCCCAACTGATTCTCACACCGTAACAGAAACCCCCAACGCGACCCATCTTGAACGCAATCTGTGGACACCGCCCATACACGCGCTACCTCATCACCGGCGAAGCGTCATCCTGCACCGAAGATCGCAGATGATGTTCGTAACCACTTCCTCCTGGAGGTCCGTCGAAGCTATACGAGAGCGATGCCATGACCACGTTTGATTGTGAGAGGAACAGCAAAATAGAAAAGAGTGCAAGTTGGATTGGGGATAATAAGCGTGTCCAGGTTGATATCGCGTCTGGAAAAGAGACTACCGGTCTCCTAGCCGTCCTCGACACTCAGCACAATGACAACTAAGCCGGGTCGCATACCCGGGGTCAACAAGCCGTATCTCAACGCGAGATGTTGGATTGCGGATGGTGTTCGCTGTCGAAGGAATACCATACCCAGCTGTGGCTTGTTCCTGTGCCACACTCGTCAGCCACCGATACCAACGCATTGTCAAGAAGTTTCATAATGTCGCAAACAAGCGGGAACTCGGCAGTCACAATCGCACCCGATCAGAGCATACCCGTACAGTTTCGTCGGGACTAGAGTTGCCGTGTTGGCAGCCCATGATTTCACTGACCACTCCTGCTGCCATCGTTGACGAGGCGGAATAACACTCATACCCGCACGTCGCACAACTCATGTTGTGGAAATGGCCTCGCACGACTGACTTTCATCTTCAAGATCAATCCGCGTCATCAGGACATTCTAGAATAGATCTAGAGTTCTTCCGTGCATTCCAACGTCACGTCCGATATTCGGATCATCGCTCGAGGCGCTTCTGGTCGAAACAGCCTCAGACTCCACTCAGTTGATGAGGCCGCGTAGAACAACCACCAGGCGAAATGAGATTGGCCGATCCGACGGGGTCGCATCGAGTCAAAACGGTGGTAGGGGGCCGGGGTAGAGAAACAACAAGCCTTCTGCCGCGGACAGTGTGGATAGCCAAGGCCTTGGCACCTTTTGTCTGCAACGTGCGTTCTCCACCTCTCGATCTCCTGAGCGAATCGCTGCACGACCAGGCTTCTCACCGGCCTGATTGAAACAGTGCTCTGATCTTGTAGTGGCCTAGGGAAGACTGCGCATGGTCGCTCACACAGTGAATGGGGCCTTCCTCACGCGTTGCATCACAAGTCGGAGTTCGACTTGGCTATCTTCGCCTGCTGTAGAACCAGCCCTGTTACAAGCGGAGCATGACGATGCTGATTCCATCCCGATAAGCGAACCCTGTTTATCGAATCAGTCGATCCTACATTGGTTTCGAGTTCCGATGAACCGAGTCCGAGAGCGTCAATCTAGTATTGCAAGGACGCTATTCATGTGCAGCTATGGCCATGCGCAACTATGGCCATGCCGTCTATTCATGCCTCGCTCGAACTGTCTGCCGATCCGCGGTCCGGCCTAGTCTGATTTGAAGACCGGGTGACAGGCGTCGCTACCGCATCAAAGCCGCTGACATTTTCATGCGCAACAACAACAATAAAATTTGACACATTGCTGCTCAACTAAATTCATCAGGGCGAAATTTTCACTAATTAACTGTGAGATGACCGTCTGCAACGAGATGTAGTCGAAACCTAGCCCGTACGAGAATTGCAGGCAAAAGCTGCTGGTTCCTGGAGTTCGGGCTACCCCAGTGCGTCCCGTTTCGAAAGAAATGAGCACAGTTTCGCGCCTGAACTCTCCCGAGACGCCTCGATCAACCCTCACCTTTCCCCGATTGGGTAGTATAGACTGTTTCACATCGCTCTCGGCATTGCGGGAAAACCTACGCGTCCAATGCTTACCTTATCTGCTGTGCAAGGATCCCATTGGCATGGCTTTGACAGTATTCGAAGACCATGATATGTCCCCACCCAAGATGAATTGCACGAATATAAGAGGGATCTGTTGCTGCACTCATCAGTTCTGTACTCATCATCGAGCCATCAACAATCTCTTCACTTCTTTTCTCTACAGTTGCTTGACGCATACTTTCGCTACTCAATCCACCTTCATTCTTTGAAATTTTCGATCTTCACCACCAACTTCAACAAACAACCATCAACATGAAGGCTTCTGTCGCTGCTTCCATCTTGGCTTTCGCCGCCGTTGCCACTGCCAGCCCATCTTACAAGGCTCCCACTTCTTTCTCCAGCCTCACCAAGCGCGCTGCTATCCCCATTCCCGCCTCCAACGGCACACAAACCTTCACTGCGACCAAGGTCATCACTGGCTCCTTTGATGGTGGCCTTAAGACCTACGGCCGTGGTGTCAGCTGTACCGGTCAGGCTGAGGGTGGTGACTCCGACGCCGTCTTCTCGCTCTCCGACGGTGCCACTCTCAAGAACGTGTAAGCAGCACTTCAACCGTCTCACATTTCACAGAAGCTAACAAACACTTAGCATCATTGGCGCGGACCAGATTGAGGGTATCCACTGCCAGGGCTCCTGCACTCTCGAGAACGTCTGGTGGGCTGCTGTCTGCGAGGGTAAGTGACACGTCGTCTCCTTCGATTCCCATCCGCTGACAACTGTACAGACGCCCTCACACTGAAGAAGGACGGTGATGCCACCATCACCGGCGGCGGTGCCACCGGAGCCGAGGACAAGGTGATCCAGCACAACGGCGCCGGCACCGTCACCATCGACGGCTTCCAGGTCGCCGACTTCGGCAAGCTCTACCGCTCCTGCGGAAACTGCAAGCAAAGCGCCGAGCGTCACGTCGTGGTGAAGAACGTCAAGGCCTCTTCCGGCAAGCTGCTCGTCGGCATCAACCCCAACTTCGGCGACACCGCTACCATCGACAGCGCTACCTGCGCTACCGGTGTGACGGAGATCTGCGAGGAGTTCGAGGGCACCACAAAGGGTAACGAGCCCAAGTCGACCTCTACTGGTCCTTCCGATACCTGCAAGTTCACTACCCTCAAGTCTTGCTAAGCGGCTCGCTTCAGACTCTAGGTACCTGGAAATGGTCTCATAGCACGGAAAAGTTGGTGATTGGATATCATAGCGCAGGCGCGTCATTCTTTTCTTGTAGAGACGAAGCAGATTTTGTATGAATAAAAATCAACCAATGGAAATGGTTTTCCATAACTCACCTTTTCCATAACTCACCTTTTCCATAACTCACCTTTTCCATAACTCACCTTTTCCATAACTCACCTTTTCCATGGCTCACCTTTTCCATGGCTCAGTGTGATCATGGCTGCTCGTCCGAATCGGCCCTGAGATTGGACTTATCTAACATAACCTCTCAGCCTTTCCTATCTCTCTTCCTTTGTATTCAACTCAACGTAGAAGTAGACGACTCGGACACGAAAAGGCTTTCTGGATCTTCTGGGTCAAACGGACGAGACCTTCGCGAGCCAGTGTGCTGCTCGAACTCGGCAACCACCTCAGATGTAATCTCGCGAAGACCTCCTGATCCCTGCTCAATATCGCTCTCCGTGACCGGCAGGGCATTCAGAACTTTGCCGATATGGGTCTTCTCTACGCCATCGCCTTCCCTCCGAATCTTCAGCACCAGACACCGCAGCCCGTTGGCGGCTTGATGAATCCACACGCAGTGACTTCCTGTTCGGCTGTCGGTGCGGTCTGGAGCAGGCCAAGAGCTTGACAGAGATGTGAGTACCCCTGACACGAGTCGAGGTACAGGCTACCGGAGAAGAGGTTCAGCTGCAACTTCAGGTCCTGGGTCAGAGACGGAGCAACGAAAGGCTTGCCTATATTCCACAGATCGAGCTTGTCAAGATTGGCGAAGCCGGAGTTGTGGCGGGGTGCGAATAAATGCAATGTCACTTTCTTTGACCTTGCGATGATGGGGAGCAGAAGGTTTGCTTCCAACGGGCTGACAAGTACCAAGTGCTTGATAGTCTTCGTGCGAACGGTTTCTGGGACAGAGATAACGTATTGGATAGGCCGTAGGTAAGGGTCGGGTAAATCTGATTTCCCATGAGTCAAGACTGTACGCTGGAAGTCGGTCGTGACGAGTAGATCAGAAGGGAAGGCCTTGATGTCGTACAATTTAGCTGTGGTGGTGCGACGCAGAGACTTGAAGACTCCCTCGAAGACGTTTGAGGATGCCCTGAGGGTTCCTGTCAGTGCCAACTTCTCGACATCTGCATGCAGCTCATATTCGGCCGCTTTGGCCTTCGGTGGGCGTTCGACTTGACGTTCTTGTTGAATCTCTGGGCTGAGTTCACGCTGCGTCTGTTAGTACTACACTGCTAAAAGAGTGTTAGAGGACTTTACCTCTTGCTCTTCGCTCAGACTTGCTAGGCTGAGCGAAGAGCAAGTCCTTGATACTGATACCAGACAGGTGATGGAAGGGCATGGGAAATTCTGAGGAAGCATGAGCAACCCACTCGCTGTACTGTATGGCGGCCTGTTCTGACTTTGGGACATGATCGAACGCCTCAAAGAGATGATCGTCCGAGAGGCTTTCATAGTAATATGAAAGACAGGTGAGAATGATGATAACGTCTGGGTGCGAGAACTCCGATCTCAGAGACGGGCTGTCCTCCGACCTATATGGTACTGCGGTCTTGGTGGATGGGATGCATGCAGTGTCAAGACCGTAGTTCACTCGCCACCGTTTCGAACCGAAGGCAAATGCTAACATGCCCCCGGCGATGAGCCCTCGCAAGAGTAGCAGCGGATGCATTGTATTTACAGACCAGAAGCTGCTGCCTTCGACCCCGTATATTTCTTCATTGTTCAGCTGCAGAGATGTGATGTAGCGGAAGATCGCCCTCTTCAACGTCGGTGATTGACTTCGAACAGAAAGACCTGTGAGGCCATGCTCAAGGATCTGCTCTGCAAGCAGAATTGAAAGCCGCTCGGAGGCATCGCAACGCAGGATACGGATCCTTGGAAATCTACCATGTCCCCCATGGTGTAAGTGAATGGACACAGGAAGCTCTGCCTTGGTCTGTGCGGCGATTTTTGGTATGTGACCTAGTATCTCCTGTATGATGACCCAGCGGTCGGGTGAGAATTCTATGGAGCGCTGTGAGCCCATAGTGTAGACTAGCTCGAATCGCAGACTGAAATTCTCGTCATTCTCGTCTACAATGTCGCGTGCGACCTGATCGAAGAAAGCTTGTGTATCGCAAAGTGACGCTCCGACCTCGCTCTTACCAATTGCATGAGACTCAATGCCCATGAGCCTGAACGAGAGTAGGTGTTCCGGCTGCACCAGCATGATGCCTCGGGGGTCAATGCAGTCTTGGCAATAAGCGCGGATGGCATCTGCATCTTCTTGGCTGAGTTAGAGATCCCTAGAGAATGGCATCTGGTAGATACGGCGGCCAAGTAGACCGCTTAGCTTGGATATCAGCGTATGCAGCATCTGCTTGCTCTGAGCTTTGCCCACGATGATCCGGACCAACCTGTTGTACGCAAGTTAGCTTATGAGAGATTGATACGATGAGAACACTTACTTTTGTCTGTCTGCAAGATGAGCTGCGACGATGGGAACGATCGTGGAGGATTTGCCTCCTCTCATGACTAATGCACTACTGCATTCTTACCATTCTCGGGGTTCCTCATATGACCTGCAATTGCTTCTTGCTCTTTCCGAACCAGAATACCACTCTCGGCTTCGATGACAAGAGTTTCCGGAAACTCTTCTAGGTCTCAATTGATGTGTCCACGGTGGCGATACTCTTCAGCGAGTTCAACAGGCTTAGAGGATAGGTCGTTCAACCTCTGGGCTCGTTGAACATGCGTAACCGTGCAGCCATAGGCAATCATGAGCTTCTGCCACTGTCGCGGAAGGCGGTCGTACTTTTTCTGGGTCAAATATCTGAGCCAAAAGGTTGGTGACACCCGTGGGCCCAGTTGCACGCGAAATGCGATGCTGTGTGCCGATGTAGACTTGCTGATGAGCGTTTCATACAGTGCGGCATTGAACTTGGCAAAGAATGCATTGCAATCGATGAGGTGAGCGCAGAAGATCTCTTGGATTCTAGTGCTCGTTGCTGCTGCTTGTATGTTCTGATTGCACTTCTGGCGCCGACAGAGGCTTGTAGAGGTAGGGTTCGAGTTGCTTGGATGGTCCTGGCAGCCTGTACGTACACATCTGTGCCACTTCTTCGGTGGAATTGAGCACTTCAGGGAAAGCCTCTCGGATTCGGTCATAATATCGGTATTTTAGACCGTTCTGCGGGCAGAGGTCTTGTTCGCTAAGTGTTGACATGTGTTCTTTGATGTTGAAGTGCGTACCGCGGTGGGGCTTGACTTCTGACAGGGGGATAATTCGCTGTCTCGAATACTGTTCTGGTAGAGACTTCGACAAACCTGGGTGTCCTTTGAGTGTGTACTTGATCGAAGGATGATAGTTGATTTCGCCTCGGGAACCCAGAACATCCTGAGCGACATATGCGGAAGCGTCTCTCCAAGCGGCGAACGCTTTTGGAACAAATGTCTCGAAGATAGTTCCTCTGACAACGGTGGAGTTCGATGAGAGTGGCCATTCAAAGACAGCCACACGGAGCGAATCTGCCGTACTCATGATCTCGCATCGCTTGCAATGATGTGACTTATGTCGAAATTTTCTTCGATACCATACCTCATTGCATGTCATAGCTTCGTACTGCCTTACAATGCTCTGGTATCTCAAGTTCAGCTGTGTGAATTCCTCTAACTTCTTCTCACGATCTATAGCAGCTTGATGCTCGATCTGTAGCTTGGCAGCTTGCAAAATTGGGGATTGCTCAAAATACTGGACGGCGAATGATGATTCATGGCCAAAGCTCTGGTCTGCAGGATGCCCCCATCTTCCATACGTCCTCGATGCGTCTGACCAGGTAAGATTCAACGTCTGCAAATCGTATCATTTGACTTTTGAAAGGCAGCAATAGACACTGTGCGGACTCCAGATCGATCCCGGGACCATAGTTGCAAAGTATGGGGAAGTTGCGGCATGCAGACTTGTCGCAGGCAACCCACAGCTCAAGAAGTGTGAGATGCATGACAGACATGCGAGCTGGGGCCCCTTTGTATGCGACCTTGGCGATAGAGTGATAGGATTTGACCAAGTCGAGAAGTGCTCCACATGTGACTGAGTCCTGACCGTGAGTCTCGATCCGGGACTGGAGGTGATCTTCAACCCACTTTTCGACAGCTAATAGGCAGAAGAAATTATCATCAGAAGGAGCATTGGGAGCCTGTGGTATATCTTTAGCCGGGAACTCCTTGTAAGTGGAAGTAGGCTTGAAGCTGCCGTTGGGTGAGACTGGTTGTCTGCTAGCTATATCGGATAGGTGTTTGTCCAATGAAAGCAGACTCAGATCAATATCGTTCTCTGGCTGAAGTGAGCCAAGCTCATCCAGCAAGATACCTGCGCTGTGGTCTTGAGTAATAGATCGCCACAATGAGCTCATCTTGTTGTGTGCGCTGTTGAACGCATCCAGGATAGGCTTTGCCCACGTGAGCCGGAGACCATGAACTTGATCCATAGATTCAATCTTGTGATACCGCCAAAGGAGCTTGGAGACTGCAGCATGCACTAGATCGCTGTCCATATGGTCAAGGTGAGGTGTTGCTAGGTTGACGATACGAGTGACGAGAAGGACCATGAAGATCTTGTAGAGACTGTCGGGTGACTTGAATCTGCTGCAAGTTCGAGTGAAGTGCAGTTGTAGAGTGACCCGAATGAGTAACCACAAGGGTGACCTGTGCCACGGAAGCTGTTTGTCTTTCCACATGACTTCTTCTCGAGTTTTCTTGGTAATTCGAGTTGACTGATAGGTTCGGCCAACAGCGGTGACAATGCTCATGAGATAATCCGTCACCAAGTCAGGATTTGTCGTATCCCTGGTCTCATCATGAAAGCTACCGACTTTGCGAGTCTGGCGCTGAAAGCCCGATGCAGCTTGCCTTGACATCTTGGAGATGGTTCGCGACAGTGATCGGAGCAGGTCATTTCCCTCAAATTTCGCGAGGGGAATACTGGCGGCGAGACCTGGGAATGTTCGTTTCAGTCGGCCAGGTTGCATCGATGCCTCATTGAGCGGTGCCAGCTCGAAAAACTCGAAGATGACTTCGTCAGCTGCCCGCGAGATCAGAGCGCCGGCGTTCTGAGCCCTGACCTCTAGCGGTAGACTGCAGCCCTGCTTCGCTTGGGTGAGTTCGCTAAGGATATCTTGCAGCTGTACCTCGCTGATGATGCCCTCACAGCTCAGTATCGCAACACTGAACTAAAAGTCTTGGTGACTGGTGATGGTTGTGCCACCCGGCGGGCTATGATACACTCTTCGATTGGTAGTCGTGAACGTCGATGGGGCGAATTGGCTCAGCGCTGTGATGGCTGGCTTTGATGAATATCCAGACCGCTACGAGGCTGTGAGTGCACAGTAGAAATGCTGTGCAGTGCCAGAAAGACATAGAGTACGTATCGAGGTGTCTGTGTAAAGATATAACGATGTCCTGCGTTTACAGTGTTCTAAAATGCCAGACGACTCAACAATGGCGTCTATCGCCCTCTGTATCTTGTTGTCTTCGCAATAGAAATAATATCGCGCAAATATGATGTTCACATCTCCCGTCAACAAACGATGCTGGGAAAGAGCATGAATGTGAATCGCCGTGAAGACGAACAGCAATGCAATTCCTACAACGATCATCAGCACCCGCCTCCGACCTCCCATCAAGCATCTTCCGTGCACTCAACCTACAATCCACAACTTTGACTTTTACAACATTGCGTTGACATCCACCGCAGCCATTCGTGCCGTAGCGCCACATGCAGCAGCTCTAGCGCTGATAGGCCGCATGGCACTGTTGCGCCACTACTGCGCAATGACGACACCAAACCAGCAACCGCGCGCCACTGGAAACATTGTACGTGTCCGGACTGCCCCAGAGGCTGTGTAGGTTACCGAGTGGGACAGGTATTCGTACCGGTGACAGAGAGATTGGTGCTGCTTTTGCGACTATCAGCGAAAACAATGCGGGTTGCGGTGCCACATATGGGAGGGATTGGTGTTGCTGAGTGTGCATAATCAGAACGGTCTCGAGGTGAGCTTTTGAGGATTAGGATTCATAATTAGATGTTGTCGTTATCATACTGCCCTCGGTCAGTTGCATGTAGCGATTGTAATGCAGCCAATGCCGTGCCCAATGCTGTGCGGGATGCTGCCAGACTAACTCCTCAACGCCGTGTTACCCAGTCCTTTCCAATGTCCTGATGCTCTACTCCCCGTATCGATCAAACGCCCTGCATTCAAATCTACCGTGTCTCGACGGGGATGTCGATTGACGGCCGTCCCATAGGCTTCAACTCCTCGCCCTTACCACTCTCCGCGCGCTTTCGCCCGGTTAGCGAGAAATGATGACCAGATGATGGTCGCTCCTCTGTTTTGCTGTCCGCGTTACTATTGTCGCCGAAACGTGAGAAGATTCCACGCTTCTTGGGTGCTGGCTTTGGTTCATCGTTCAACCCAACTTCCTCGAAACCCTCCTCTGGCACCCGGTCTGTGCTTTCGCTCGGACGTCCTTGCTGCATAGAAGATCGAGGCGTGGCTCGAGAACGACGCACATCGAGAGAGCGCCGGGTGTCAATCGATCGTCGCGCGTCGAGGGAGGCTCTTGGGTATGTTTCGGCGGTAATATCTGTGATAGGCGAGCGAGCGGAGATGTCCTATGCGTGTAAGCGGGGTATTCAAGATAATGCTGATGTGTTGCCCACGTACGAACGATCGCCTGTACGAGTCGAAGCTCTCGCGCGAGATGTTGAATGGTTCCGTCTCAGCCAGCAGGCTTCGGTGGTTCGAAGAGGTAGTGGAGACATTAGATTTGGAATGCCAGAAGGTAGGCTTCTCCTGCTGAGGAGACGGCTGGCGCAGGCGTTAACACTTGATTTCAAAGAAGAGGTTGCCATAGTCGCATTGTAATCGCAACTCTTTAGACCGAAAGGGCGCATCTTACAGGCAGGTACACTCCGCTGTCGTTAATTTCTAAAGCAACAATAAGCGCCTGCGCCGCTCGCGGAATTTCGCAGATTATCTTACCACTCAATTTGTACTCGGTCGTATCCTTGATCTCCAGGGGCTTTGCACCTGAGACTGCTGCGTTATTGAATCCATTGTCAGAGGCATTTGGCACATCGGCGGCTTCGGCGCCTGGCGCACGACGAAAGGGATTGCGGATAGGCATTGCGATCAGGCACTTAGGCGAGACAAGGCGATACGAGCGTTATGTGGGGTGTTTCAAGTTGAGAGCAGTGGTGTTGAGAGGTTGAGAGACAAGAGAACGAAGTCGGTGGATGGTCGGACAGTCGGGCGCCAGTGAAGATGTCATTGAATGACCGGCTGCCCAGGTGGGAAGCCACGCCGGTAACAAGAACAAGGGACTCGGCAACATCATCTTCCGGAAGTGCTTGGTGCGCGAGCAACCTCAGTCTACGATCAGGTGTGTTTGTATGGCATCGTAAATTGTTAGTTTCCAGAGCGACAGATCTGTGATGAGTTGTGGGCTTCGATCGGAAAGCCGCAAGGAGGGCGCCACAAACGGTGACCGTGGAACTGGCAGAGTCCCTGCATCAGCGAGATCTGGAGACAGGCACCAAATGCTCAATATGGCACCAAGGCGTCTCAGCAACCAGCCCGAGCCGCATGCTAAAAACAGATGTTCTTTAAACGTCAGGCCTTGGAGTCAATTATCGCGAGGCGAGGCGCCTCACACCGTAGCTGCTTCATCGATTTCGTGCACACCTGCAGCAAATGGATCAATATCCTGGCGTGACCTGACGATCTTGCCCAGGTGTGATTCGAGGCCCAGTGAGATGCATGCAGCATCCACCTGCTCGCTGCACCGGGCCCTCATTCTGTCAGAGCGCAAAACATGGTTGAGTACTGAGTGTGCTGGTCTCGATCGTGCGGTTCTCACGGTCTTCAGTTCGATTTCAGGGACTGTAAATTGCGCATCTGCGACTCAAGCCTCTGTCAGCCAAACTTTGACAGCGTTGGAGATGGACCCTGATGCCCTTCCTCTTCAGTAACACCGAACTGCAATCTCGAGGACCGTACGACATGAAATTGAAAAGCAAGCGACGTTTTCCGGGGTACACCACTTCACGTGGTGGTTCGGTCATGCTGCGCACCATGCGCTGGCCATACCAGATTACAGCAATCTGATATACGAGCCGCGAGAATCTCGGTGGAATCTGCACCAGACTTCCGAATACGATATATGCTGTGAAGCCTTGCTAGCGCACGTGTACGGATCATCTGTGAGATCGAAGGCCACCAAGCTGGAAGATTAGAATACTCCGATGCTGTGCCATCCCGTGCTTACGACCGGTGATGAGAGTCTCACGAGTAAGCATTTTCGCCTAAGCTCGTCGAGAACAATCAATATATGACAGCCTAGGGAAATAGCCTTGGGTAAAGACATGACCTGAACGTGCTTACTGCCTGCACACTGGTCCTGGTTGATGATCCTCTGGCTGTGGCTGTGAACAACTGCAGGGTTCCAGGCAGGATGGAAGCTGCAGAAGTCACTGCAAGACACCTGCTTCCTCATGGGGGCTATGAAGCATGCTCACCCTTTCGCCGTGTCCGCAGATTGGGCATACGCAAGCGGGATGTCTCCTGATGAGTCCTGACGCGAACTGTGCATCAGTTGACGCTTTCCGAGCTGATGAACGTCATCTCCATGGAACATGAAGATCCAAATCAAAGCCTGATGTGACCAGCATGGCAGCCTCGCTTCATGTGTGCCTGCGGCTCAGCCTATGGAAACGGGTGCCGAGAAGCTGTTGAGTCAATTATCGTCTGCTTACAATGCGAAACCTAGTCATCCTCGTCATGATGCGAGGCTGGAGACTATGGGACCAAATCCACAGATTCAAACCATCACAGCGTCAGAGCGTAGTGCCTACGGCCCGGCACAACAGCCCTGGCGAAAGGCAAGCGGAGAAGTGCATAGAAGTCTTCGCTACTTCGCAGAAGCCGATGCACACATGGATTCATGGTGCTGCAAGGCGTCCACTAGCTGGATCGAAAGTCTGACTTTTGCTGGATGCGTTGTCCAATCGATACTGTTTTTGGGCGCTGCCGCTAGTATTGGAAATGTGGGACCTCAAGCACTGTCGAAAAGGTCTCCCAGAAAACCGAATGCGTGGGCAGTGCATAGTCCGTTGCGGCTGGGTGCAGTTGTAGCGGTGTGTGCTGGGTCTGTAGCAGTTACACAAATGTTGTGCTCCGTGGCATCAATATCGGTTCGCATGCTGTGCTTCCTTTCCGCGAGAGCCGAGTGCTCGCAGCAAGGACTCGAGTGTGGTCCCACGCCAAATTTCTGCGATAAGGTAAGCTACCAGGCCGTCATGCTGGGCTTCCATCATGGTGGAGAAGGCCGCAAGACCTGCGCTCTTGCATCGCGATGGGCAAAGTGGGACACGGGGCTCTAATTTGGCACGAAGGCGTGTACATAACTCTCTGTGTCTTAGGTAAAAGCTACGAAACCCTTCTGCGCGTAACAGCAAACAGCCCAACGGGTCCTCTCCACGCATTGAACCATGTGGACGCGGAGATGTCTTGGGATTTTCGCTTGGGCATAGGTTAGTGAGTGGGTTGGAAATTGCACGTTTGATTGTTGAGGGTGGTGATGGACCGCTGTGGCTGGTGGAGGTCTTTCTTCGCGAGCAGCACCACCTTTGCGTCATTTGGCTCTGCACAAGGCATGATATCGTATCTCACGTGCAGCTATTCCCAGTCGTCGAATAAGTAGCAATGGTTTGCGCAAGCGCAGTATTCAAGAGAGTTCAATGGCCAGCGCGCTCCAACGAGAACATGGAGCATTCTGTGAGTCTGTGACGGCTGCCACAGCGATCTACTGTGGTATCACGAAACACCCTGTTGTCGGAAGTACTCCAAGAATAGAGTAGTGAGTGGTTCGGAGATTCTTTTCTGCGTGGTGAAGGAATTGGTGCAGCGTGATTGGCTTCTTGGGAGAACCCCTGTGCGGGTGAGGTAGTCTAACGCTCCCCGCTCAGAAACAAGGCAGAAGCGTTCGCTACGGCTGGGCGGCGGCCAGGGGCTCTTCGGGACGAGTTCATTGCTACGGCTTGCACCAGCCTTCAGCAAGAGGCAGCATACAGGGTCGTGACGGCGGTGGACGCGCTCAGAATGTGCTGTCACACGGCGTGCGCTCGCGAGGCTAGCATTGCTGCTCGATTGAAGTAACTGAAGTTACATTACTGGCCAGCCATCGCCCCACGCACTGCGACTTGGGCCCGTATTCCTCGACGCCCACCACGCCGATCCACAGTCTTTCGACGTTCAAAACACTCGCGCCATGGTTATTTTCTATTTCGGGTCGCGAGTTTTGCCGTGTCACCGTCACCAGTGCATGCTGCACCCCTGTCACGAGCGACACCCCTGCTTCTCTTGCCGTGGCGCGAAGCCAGCAGACGGGATGCAGGCATGGCACGAAGGAGCGCACCTTGGAAGCCTGCAAGGATGGCACCGTCTGGCAAAATCTTTCCCTCCACAGCAAAGATCCGTCGTTTCTTGCGCACCGGCGGCGGGTCCTAGTTAGGCGCGGATCGACTGCTCTGCTGTACGAGCCTGCACGCAATATAACTCACTGCTCCCCATGCTCTCGCGCTTGTTGTGACCGACCACATTAAGCTCTCCCTCACCGAAGACCCCAGGAATCTTTCTTGGAAGTCACTACTCACAAGCCACAAGACGTGCACGAGGTTTCTGCGTGTCGCTACCTGGCAAGTTGTACATACTGTATGATTCACTAGTGACACCCGTTCCACACTCGTTTCCACCACCGCTACTCTCCCAAGGGTCGACCTCAAAACCCCGCCTTGTACCCCAGCGTGGCCTGAACAACCTCACCCGTCCTCCCACGCTCGCTTTGCTGGATCTTTTTCGCACGCTGCCCGGAACTCGTTTGGACCCCAACCCATTCGATCACATTTGATATCTCACTACCCGCAATCGCCGCTGCAAACCACGACCCTTTGACGTGTCTCTTATCGACTTCGACTGTGGAATTTACCAGCCTCGTCGTCATTTCAACAGGGACTATCGTTGTCCTGCGTCTTCCCTTGTTGGTGCTTTGTTACTAGCGTTGCTCTTGCCGAGCACCCAAGGCGTGTTGTACCTTCCTGGATCTCGAAACTTTGTCTACAAGTGCGGCTCCCCGCTATTCTTACCCTGGATACCTAATTTCACATTACTACAACCTTCAAAATGGCATTCGGACAATCAGATAACGGCGAGTTCTTCAACTCGTGGGCATTGTGGCAGAAGATGACCTTTGTGAGTGGCTGCGCTAACAAGCGAAAAAGCGGCCAATCGCTAACAACTTCATTCAGGTACTGGCTTGCGGAATCGTAGTTACCATTTTTCTGGGCTTCCTCAAACTGTGGTATGACCGCAGTAGGATCCGCAAGTACAGCAAGGTCGACAAGGGCAAGAAGACCGCAACGCCTGAGATGCTCGAGGCGCAGCCTGTGCAGCAAGTCCAAGCCGAGGAGATGAAGGATGAGATCCCATTCGGTGTGCGTGCCATTGAAAGTGGAATTGAGATTGATGGTGTCTGGATCTCGCGCTCCAACACACCTGTCGGCAGCAGTCGCGCTTCGATCATCTCCGAGAACCGGTTGCCTCGCAGCTTCAACAACTCTGCGCTCGAGCTCCCCCAGATGTCCTACGCCTCAAGCCGCGGCAGCTCCGCCGCACCCAGCTCGTTCGACCGCGCTGTGTCTGCCGAGAGGCTTCCCAGCAACAACGACTCCCGCTCAGGATCGCCACCAAACCAGGTTTACCAGACCCGCGCTGGCCCCTCGTCTCCCCACTACAGTCAGGCTACCCGCAACTCCACCACACTCAGCAACCTCGAGCAGGGTCGCTTAGGATCTCCGTCTCGTAAGTTTCGCAATTCAAACTGTACATGATCATGCGCTAATATCTTCACAGCCCGTAACGGTCAATTTGGCGAGTCTAGCGGCGGTTCCAAGTCCAGCCGCCGCACCAGCGACGAGTCCGATTACATGGCCATTGGCCAAGATGTGCGCGCCTACGAGACGGCATACATGAGGCCGGATCCCCGTACAGACCTCGACCTTCTTCAAACCCATCGCATGTCCCACGTCGCCGAGACTGGACAGCTCGCTCCACGAGCCCGCAGACCAGGTAATAGCGGCGAGTGGGCCAGTGTAGCGGATAATCAGGTTGCCACGCACAATGGTGTTAACTATTTCATGCCTCAGAAGACTCCTTCTCCTCTGCCTCCTATCGTCAACCCACAAGAAGAAGAAGCTGCCGGCTACGCGTCCAGTCATGTCCCGGCCTCGCAACCTCAGGAACATAACCAGTACCAGCTCAGCCAGCAGGGCATCCCGCTCCAGGAGTCCTACGCACCGAACGCTCCTTACTACCCAGACACATACCAAGTTCGTGGTCCTCAGCACCAGCTATCCTACGACGAGGTACCTTATGAGGTCCAAACAATGCAGAACAACCAGCGCCCTGACTCTGAAGTCCTCCGCAGCGTCAACTCTGGCTTTCAAGTGCTGAAGCCAGGCACATTTGCTGCCCCAACTCCCGAAGAGATGGAAATGACCGACAAGAGCGAGAGGAGACAATCGACTGGAAGGAAGCTCCAGAAGAAGCGCCGTTCGTCTGGCGAATCAAGGAGGTCTGCCTTCACTGAGCAGGTCTAATTCCCTTGCTTTAACGAAACGTCGTTATCTTAGTACGTCCCATGGCGCTGGGTCATCGCGTTCACGTCGCGACCGCCATCTTGGGCCTTCCTTCTGCTTTGTAGCACCTTCACCGGATCCACATTCTGCGCTACACTTAGAATGCGTTGGCACCTATCACTGTATTGGAGTTCTGAGCGTCTTTCATCATGTACCAACGAATCTTGGGGGTTTCCCTGACATCCTGACTGATTGCATGTACGTTGGCTAGGCCACCACTGTCAACGACCGCGCACTGGACTGCTGCACAAAAGGGGCACAGAGATTGCACCAAACCATCATCTACGGCGTTTTAGAGCATACACTGGTTTAATTGACGATGTAATGATGAGTACATAGCCGTCCCATCATCGGCACTCAAGAATGAACATCACATATCTTCCTGCCTACAACATGTTTACACGCCCCCCAGCCTCCAAGTACTACACTAATCTTCACACTAACAATGAAATGCATTGTGGTACATGAATATGAAATAGATTGATTTGAGTTCTCCCGCGGTATCTCAAGACTACCTCGCTGTGTCCTCGGATAAGCTACCTCAAGCCCACTTAGTACCATGTTTCGCCATCTGGCGAGATCTTGTCAATCCCGCACTTGCACTTCGAAGGTCGGATGAACTGCAAAGTAGCGAGGCAGGATTAAGGTTCTGCGCCTGTGGCTGCGATGGTTGTTAGACTCTGACTGGTGTCAGAGCGGATACATGGGTCTCGTCAGCACTTGTGGAAAACAGATCGACGGCGCGGGCCTCCCACGAATCACGCGCGCACGCAAGAGATTTCACTGGAGCTCATCCAATTTTTTGGCCACTCAGAGTTGATGGGGCGTGCGCGTTCCTGGGGGCGTCAACCGTCGTTTTGCCGGCGGCGCTGAGCGGGTGTTTGGGGTGAGTTTGGTCCTGGTTGAGCTAGAGGAAGACGGAAAGTCAGTAAGGTTTCAAATGGACGATCGCACTGGGGGGTTGTTCAGCACAATCCAAAGATGCACAAGGGAGCAAATGAGTGCGATACTGTCGTGCTTTGCGGGCAAACTGACGAGGTTGCGTGCTAGCGACCAGCGAAAACTAGCACGCCCGCAGTCGCGGCGGAGCGACTCAACTCATGCAAGGCACAGACTGTGCTGGTGGAAGCCACGGCAAGGAGCGGCACAGATCTCAACATCTCCACAGCACTCACTCCGCGGCCCGCCAAGAGCGACTGTTTTTCTGGCCCTATCAACAATCGATAGATGTGAGCGCCTAGCGTTCAGCTTCTGGAATACTTTTTGAATCTTCGTGTCGTGCATCTCCACTGCCGTGTGGATAGACCCTGATCCGACCGGCGTCTTGTCGATGGCTGTATGCCCAGATGCGGCGCAATGAACGTGGAGATTGAAGCGTCTCGCCGAGGACAGGGCAACTTGGCGAGGCAGCCAGGCGTCTACACAATACACGTGCGGCAGTTGCAAGGCCGAGCAGGTTTCGTGTGAGTCTGAGCTTGCAAAATTCAAAGCACGGCCTCCTGTTGAAAAGAAACAGTCAGCAAGCAGCCTTACTAGCCTTGCTCACCGACGCGTACCGTGAGGTCTCCGTCTTGTACGAGAAGGAAGCGGGGCGTGCTATCCTGGGTTATAGCAGAGGTGTTTTCACATCTAGAAGTCGTAAGTCAGCTGAGCCTTGCACAGTTTGCGCCGGCGGCACGATCCTTTACAGCCTATGACGAGGTCTGGGTACTGTCTGCATGCATACACAGAGCCTTGAACATACAAAGCCTGGCATGGAGGCAGACGATGGGGCAAATGCTCAAACCGGTGTTGGCATGATCTCATCACGACAAGCAAGGTCTCGCTCACGCCTTGCGCTTGCAAGTCTGACGGTTTGCGCAAGGCAGCATTCGCATCTCAAGCATTGGAGTGGTGGCAAAAGTGGGATGCATGCGTTGTCTGCTTTTGAAAGCAAGGCAAGGGTGCTGAGAAGGTACTGCCGTGCTGACATTTGCATTGTGTCGAGCGTTAGAGCAAAGAGGGCGGCATAATAGGTCGAAGCGGGTCGGGTACTCACGAGTCATATCATGTCTATTGTCACTGGGAGGATGAGAATGAGAATGCCGACCATGAGGATGCACAGAGACCCGTGATTATGGTATTCAGGACGGTTCGCAGGCAAGCGAAGCCAGGGACAAGGGTATGCAGGATCTGGTATTACACCCTGCGACTCAAGACAAAGAGGAGTCGTATCATGAACACGATGACTTGTAGAGATACGATGAGTATGTGGAAAGTCTTATGATGCATGTGGATGATCGAGCCAATTTACCTACCATGCAAGAGCAATATACGACATCGAGTAGATCATAGACCTTGCAATATAACACCAGAGTCGATGTAGTCTCTGGAATTGCTATCAGATCATATATTTCGCATGGTCGCCTCTGATTCCTTCCTATGTTTTCTATGTACTTCACAACACCATACTTGTCCGGCTATCTGGCGCGTACCATAGGTATACTTCAGGCAGCATACGCTTTCCCGCAATAACGTCCCTGAACCCCCCACCCGCGCGGGGGGGGCGGGGGGGGGGGGGGGGGGGGGGGGGGGGGGGGGGGGGGGGGGGGGGGGGGGGGGGGGGGGGGGGGGGGGGGGGGGGGGGGGGGGGGGGGG
>SAUC01000230.1:0-19872 GCA_004335245.1 Didymella lethalis
AGTATATAGTTATACTATTTAGGCTTACTAATACGCTAGTAGTTTATTAAGTGTTAATTAATAACGTGCTCTAGGAGCATTTGGATATTACTATAGTAGCATACCTTAATAATATCCTAGTATATACTTAGATACTAGAAGAACATAAGACCTACGTAAGGCAAGTGTTAGAATGCTTAGCAAAAGCAGACCTTAGGCTAAAGCTAGAGAAGTGCAAATAGTATAAGGACAAAGTAGAGTTCCTTAGCTATATTAAAGGAAGATATAGAGTTAAGATAAGTAAGAAAAAGAAATAGGTTATAAAGGATTAGCTAACACCTATATTAGTTAAAGGAATATAGGAATTCCTAGGGTTTATTAACTTTAACTACTACTTTATTAAGGACTATTCTATAAAAGCTTTACTACTTATAAGACTTACGCAGAAGGACACTCTATTTAAGTAGAAAAAAGCGCAAGATAATGCTTTTAAATTGCTTAAGTAAGCATGCATAGAGCCTCCTATACTAATTGCGTTTAAGAGCAGCAAACCTGCGCGCCTTAAGACTAATGCTTTAGATTTAGTATTAGGAGCTTGCATTATATAAGAACAAGATAGATAATAGCACCCTATAGCCTACTACTTAAGGAAGTTTATAGTACTAGAGGAACGCTATAATATGCATAACAAAGAACTTATAGCTATTATTAACACGTTGCAATATTAGAGAGTATACGCAGAGAGCTGCTTAGAACTTACTATCTATATAGATTATAAGAAATTAGTATACTTTATAATAACTAAGGTTCTAAACTAATAATAAGTTTGCTAGTTAGAGATGCTTAGTTAGTACAAGTTCAAGATCCTATACACGCTAGGAAAAGAAAACAGCAGAGCAGACGCCCTTAGCTAATAATATAACCTTATAGGTAAAAAGATAATTAATAAGTTTACTATCCTTAGAAAGAACATAGATAGGTTGTTAGAACTATCTTAGCAGCTTAACTTTATAATAGTAATTTAAGGAGAACACTACGTACTATTATAAGTACTAGAAGAATTAGAAGAAGAAGTTATTAGTAGTTATTATAATAACCTGCTATATAGACACCATAGTATTACATAAATAATAGAACTTATTAAGAGATATTATAAGTTCCTAAATATGCGCAATAAGGTTAGCAAGTTTATTAAGAATTATATAAGCTATTAGTAGAACAAACATAGCACGCATACTAAGTATAGAGAAGCATAGGCAATAGAGCTACCCACAGCACTATAGATAAATATTATAATAGATTTTATTACCTAGCTACCTGTTTCTAAGGATCCTATAATAGGATATATCTATAACTTAATCTTTGTTATAGTAGACTAATTTACTAAGTACGCTAAGAAAATACTATTTAGACACAGCTATACTATAGAATAGCTAGCATATGTCTTTAAGGACTAGATTGTCTGCTACTACAGTATCCCTAAATTAATTATTTGTAATAGAGATAAGCTCTTTACGTTAAACTATTAGACTACGCTACTAGTAGCAATAGGCACTAAGAAAAAGCTATCTATAGCATACTCTCTGCAGATAGATAGATAGATAGAAAGAGTAAACTAGATAATAGAGACGTACCTCTAGATTTACTACAACTAGTAGTAAGACAATTAGGTCTTACTCTTACCTATAGCATAAATTGTGTATAATAATAAACTTTTAGAAGTAATAGGCTATTTGCTGTTCTTTATAAACTATAGCAGATACCTAAATCTCTTTACTAGGTTATTAGATAGTAATATTTAAATAGAATTAGCAATTACCTTAGTTAAAGTACTAAAGGAAGTACACTAGAAATTGCTTAATAATATTACTAAAGCATAGTTATAAAGTGTTTCTTATATTAATAAGAAAAAAAAACAGCACCTCTACTAAAGGAAGGGGATAAAGTCTATCTCCTTATAAAAAATCTACGCACATAATAACTAATAAAAAAACTAGATAAGGTTAAGGTTAGACTATTTTTTATTTCTAAGTAGATTAGCCTAGTTAACTATTAACTCGCGCTGCCTAAGGATGCAAAGATCTATCCTGTGTTCTATATCTTGCTATTAGAACTAGCTAACCCTAGAACGCTAATCTAGAAAGACTTTTACTACTAGGCAGACAGCTAGGACAAGTAGGAAGTTAAAAAAATAATAATATATTAGAAGAAAGGACGTAGTATTAAATACCTAGTTAAATAGTTAGGATACCTAGACTTAGAAAGCATATAGGAACTAGCTACAAACCTTACAAACTACTAGCAGCTATTGCAGGAGTTTAAAGCTATTTAGGCAAGGGCTCTAATAGGTTAGCCTAATAGTCTAGAAGGAAACCCTTAAACGCGCCCTAGGTACTTAGCAATAATATAATACTATTAGAAGAACTATTAAATATAATAGTGCCTTTAGTTAACTTCTAACTTATAATACTTCTCTCTTCTATAGCAACTGCCTCTTCTGCGCAATAATCTAACAGATCTATTTATTATTGTAAATGCTCCTCTTAAGCACCCGCTACGCGCAGGTCCTCTATTGCCTTTTTAGACACCTAAAAAGCTACCTCCTACGCCTTATAACTCTCCTTAATAGAATTACATAACTTCTCTTTTTCTTGCGCAAGATAGGTAAACTCTAACTAAGTTACCCTAATATTGCAGCGCTGCCTATAGCGCAGACACTTGCTGTACTTTCTAGATTAAATATAGACCTTATACACATAATTATACTTTAAATATATTACGCACTTCTTTACTATAGTTTTGCTAAAGGACTTGATAAATTAGCAAAGACATTAATAGCAAATAGTGCTAGATACCTACAGGTGTTTAGGTATTATTACTAAACTAGACTAACACTTAGGGCATGCCTACGTTATATAAGCTTAAGGGACCAAGCTAGGACAGAAGGGGGATAGTGTTACAAACCTAAAGATAGGCTATAAAACGTTAACTAATCTAGTACAGATATAGAAGGTCCTAAGAATAGAAGAGTACTAGGGATCTAAGGGATCTAAGGAATAGCAAGCGCCTAGGACCTGTGTAGTCCTAGGAACAAAGGATCCTAGGAACCTATATAGTTAACGCATAGACTACTACTAAGCACTTAACGCATGTAACGTGCTTAGTAATTAGTCTTGCTTAGTGCTACTAAGCACTATAAGCATACTAAGCACCTTGCATATTTCCTTAGTATATAGTACACAGGAACACAACCCTTATAGTTTATATTTAACTTAGTTAATTAAGTTACTTCTTAGAATCTTACCTCTAATAATAATAAGCTATATTACACGTTGCTTAGACCTTTATTAACCTAAGCTATTATATTAGACTTTGTCTAGACGTAGTTTACCCTACTATTCTAGAACTAGTACTCTTCCTTAAGACCTAACTAGAACTAGTATAATATTAGACTTTGTCTAGGTATAACTTTAACACTTAGCTTCCTCTAGAGCTTCTAGTTATCTTATAACTACTACCTAGAGGCTTAATACTTTATCCTAGCTCTTATACCTTCTTATTTATATTAGGAGTATTATTATTCTTATATTAATAGGTATAAAATTTATGTTACTTATTATATTAGCTAGGGGGTTATTTTTATAATAAGTATTATTATAATATATTTCTAAGGTCTCTCTAGGTTTGTTAAGGGGCGCGTCCCCTATATTTTATATTATACTCTAGAGAGTATAATATCCTCTAGCTATTATAAACACATAGCTAGTAATCTATACTAAGTTGCAAGTTCACTACCTCTTCTAAGAGAAAATAGGAAGGATTAAAATTATAAAGTTACTATAGGTAGGTAATTAGACTTAAGGTAGATAGAATAGCTTCTAGACTAAATTAGAGTTAATTTAGATATTAGACAAATTCTTAAGGTATAAGCCTCTAGATTTAATAGGAATATATATATAGAGAGCCTATATATAGCCTAGCCCTTACCTAAGGTAGGACTAAAGGGTAGCTAGAAGGAATCCTATAATAATTATAACTTAACTTCTAGAGTATTACTTAGAGTTAATAACTACTAGAGTATATTATTAATAGGTAGTAGTAGTAAGAGAGTATATAGCTTTACATTAAGGCTACTTATAACCTATTCTAGGTTAAGTAGAACTAGTTTAGCACCTTAGAACCTTCTCTAGATATTACTAGCAGTAATTATAGTATTATAGGTATATATAAAGTATTATAAAAACTTAGTCTTAATAATATAGTTAATCTAGTTATTTATAATATAAAGCACTACTAAGCTAGATATACTACTAAACTAGATACCTTTTCTTATTAATATAACTTTTCTATATAATATAATATATAATAGTAATATAATTAGATATTATCTTAGTAAGAAGATAAAATTATTCTTATACTTTAGGCCTATACTATAGAATAATTTAAGAGTATATAGACTACTACTACTACTTTTAATGTACCTTTCTAGAGGCTCTCTAATTAGCCTAATAAAATTAGATTTTTATAAGAAGTACTACCTAATACCTAAAGGCTCTCTATAATAAAAGAGTAAATAATTATAAAATATATTCTTAACCTTAATTTCTATAGATTTACTCTCTAGCTATATAAGGTAGTAGATATTATAGATAAAGTAGTAGCTAGATATAGTAGAATACCTATTAGTAAGAACTAGGCTACATAATTTACATTATATATAAAAGGGCTTAAAATAGCTTTTAATTAAGTAAAGAATTATTAGAGAATACTCTAGAAAAATCTAGAGGTTATTAGTATATAGTTTATACTTATATAAGAAATAAGAAATAAGTATAAAGTTCTAGATAATAATATCTATAACTTTAATAAGACTAGCTTTTAGATAGAAGTCATTAGCTTAATAAAGGTTATAATATATTTAGAGAGGTATATAAGGCTAAACCTTAACTAGCTAGGTAATTAGGAGTAGGTTATAGTTATCTAGAGTATCTATACTACTAGGTATACTATTCTACCCTTTATTATCTATAAAGGGTATAGATATATCTCTACTAAGTATAAGAAGACTAATGTACTGTATAAGTAGAAGCTCTTAGTCTCTAATAATAGATAGACTAATAATATACTTAGTTTTAAGTAGTTAAGGCTATAAGAGCTACCTTAATTAGGATTTTAAGGACTACTATCTAGAAAACAAAATCCTAACTTTTTATATACCTCTATACTTATTATATATACTTTAGCTACTTAATATAGTTTATTTCTTACTATTAAAACTAAAGTACTTCTAATATATATAAGCTTTAGTATCTTAATGTATCTTTTATATAAATAAAAAAGGCTTCCTTCTAGCCTTTAAAGATGTGTCTTTTTAATATATTAATATATAAGAACTATAGAAAGGCATTTTAGGCCTTAGAGCTAGTCCCTATTAACATGTAGGTAGTTCTTAATTAGCTTAAAGTATAATTTTATGTTCTTCTACTAGTACCTCTACTAGAAATAATAAAGTAGTCTAGAACTCTAAGTAATATATATCAATTTAGGTTATAACTAAAGCTTATTAGTTAGTACTTTGTATAGTTACTCATATCTACTTAGAAAAAGTTCTTAAAGCTTATAAAAGAAGCTAAGAAGATACTATATAAAAATATAATTATTAAGGCTTGTATATAAAAGTATAAAAAGTAATTAGTAGAGGTTACTAAGTATAAAACCTTAAAGTAAAAGCAGATCTAGTAAGATAGAATACTAGAGTATAATACTATAGTACTTTCTATAGCTAAGAGTATAACTATAGCTTATATAGTATTAAAGAGAGTATATATAGATAGTAGTTAAGAAAGAGCCTAGCTAAGTTAATAGTACTATAGTAACTATAGAAAGACTAGGTATAATACTTATATATATTAGAAAGATATAAAAGAAGATTCTAAATTAGATATAAGTATGCTATATATAGGCTCTATAGAAAATAGAAAGTAATTACTTATTCTATATATAGTATTTATAATACTAAGAAAAGGTTTCTAGTTTAGTAGTATATCTAGCTTAGTAGTGCTTTATATTAAGTATTTTAGCTTAGTACCTATACGCCTTCTTTAAAGTAGCAAAACAATCTACATTAAGAGGCTATATAAGGTATAATAAGTAAGTAGATAAATAAAGAGTAATAATCTTACTATTTTTATAGTATTACTAGAATTTAAGAGAGTTATAGCTCTTATAACTATTAATAATAAGTATATAGTAGGTAATAAAAGTACGCTCCTTTATATACCTATTAAAGTGCTTTATCTAGTCTAAACTAAGCTTATTAGTAGTCTAGCTATTATTAAAGACTCTAATAACCTAGTCTTAAGGCAGATTCTCTTCTTTATACTAGGTAGAGAGGTAGTAGTAGGTCTTAAAGATAAGAAAGGCTAGAATAGCCTATTCTTTAGCATTAATACTTACTATAGCTATAGCCTACTCCTAGTTACCTAGTTAGACAGCCTTTAGCTATCCTTATTATTTTAAAGCTATAATAACTACTTCTAGAGAGATCTAGCCTATTATAATGCCTATCTTATTAGAGTTATACATATCTTTATCCTAGATACTATACTTAGCTTTAATATTAGCTACTAGGCTAAACTAGCTCTATAGAACCTTAGAATTCCTATAGAGAGCTCTCTTATAGTTGTACTTATAATTAAACTTAACTTTAAGCTCTAGGTATTACTTAATACATATACTAGGCTAGTTAAAGTTAAAAAAAATTACTAATTTAGAAGCTTTCTTAAGAATAATTAGAATTAAAGTATATAGAATAGATATTAGCCTGGTAACCTCTCGTATTAATTAATTCTTCTATTCTATATATAATAGTATAGTTTCTAAGAGGTACTATATATTTATATACTCTTACTAAAACCTCTAAGATAGCTCTACTTACTCTTCTACTCTAGTTACTCTTTCTTTCTATAGTAGAGATTAACAGCCTCTAGTAAGGTATACTAGACCTCCTAATTAGAGGTTAAAGTTAGCTACTATTTTTAACTATTTATACTAATAGGGCCTAGATTATACTTAGTATATAGAAAATTAGCTATAGTAGCTATATGTAAGAGCTAAGGGAAGAATCCTTATATATTTAGCTTAAGAATATAATTAATAATTACCTTCTTCTTATTATTATGTAGCTTCTAGAAGTTAGCTTTAGAATTAGTATATAAAGGTTATTCTATATATTATTTACTTAGTATAGCTTAAGGAACTCTATAGATAGCTATAGTATATTACTAGAAGAGAGTTACTGTTACGAACCTAAAGATAGGCCACAAAACGTTAACCGATCTAGTACAGACGCAGAGGTCCTAGGACTAGAAGAGTACTAGGGACCTAAGGGATCTAAGGAACAGCAAGCGCCTAGGACCTGTGTGGTCCTAGGAACAAAGGATCCTAGGAACCTATGTAGTTAACGCACAGACTACTACTAAGCACTTAATGCATATAACGTGCTTAGTAATTAGTTTTGCTTAGCGCTACTAAGCAGTGCAAGCATACTAAGCACCTTATATATTTCCTAAGTATATAGCACACAGGAACACAACCCTTATAGTTTGTGTTTAACCTTAGTTAATTAAGTTACTTCTTAGAATCTTACCTCTAATAATAACAAGCTATATTGCACTTTACTTAGACCTTTATTAAACCTAAGCTGTTATATTAGACTTTGTCTAGACACAGTTCACCTTACTATTCTAGAACTAGTACTTGTCCCTAAGACCTAACTAGAACTAGTATAGTATTAGACTTTGTTTAAGTACAACTTTAATAGTTACGTCTTATTTAAAAGCCTACCTAAGATAAGGTTATAGAGTAGATACTAACCTATAGTAAAAGAAACTTAGTATTAGAGTTTTTCTCTTTTTAAGTAATCTATTTTAGTTATCCTCTATATTACCTTAATACTACTAAACTATAAATATTTTATACTAAAAAAGAGAAACACTCTATATAAACTTAATTCTTATATACTTTATATAGTAATACTAAAAGTTTTATCTATTAATTTAGAGAAATATAGTACTATTAAGGTAAGTAGAGTTAGAGTTTCTCTAGAATAGAGCTTATATAGAATACCTATTATAGTATCCTCCTTAGATCCCCTAATACTATCTAAATCTAGCCTATACTACCTTAATACTCTAATAAGTCTCTAAAAGACTTAGTTAATAGGCTTCTAAATACAGCCTAGCTTACCTCTAATACTAACCTTGTTAGAATTGCGTAACACACTAAGTATTTAACCTACTCTATAACTAAATATATTCTGCACACAACGTCCTGTACCTACCTAGATACTATATGTAGTAATTAACTTTAGGCTTCCTAGTAAGCTCTAAAAGGCCTACTAGTAGCGTCTTTATAATATTACGTTGTGTTAACCCTCTAGCTAGTATAGCATCTAAATCTAACCTGCTGCAATTAATCCTTGCAGAGCTTGCCTCTATTAAGGCAGGTAATAAAGTTCTATAAAGGACCCTTACTTAGTAAGAAACCTACTATTGCAATAACCTAGCTGCTCTCTAGCAGGAATTTAAAGAGTGCTTAGCTATTATGCAACAGTCTACTTCCTGTCTAAAGAAGGTAGTTATAGAAACTAAGGAATCCCTAGCGTTAGAAACTACCTAGAAGTCTAGGTATAGCTCCTTACCCTTTCTGTTAACCCTGCCTACGACCTAACTCCTATCTAACCTAGCACTAATTAAATCTAACTAACTTCCTAACCTGCCTACTTTTAATAGTAAACAAAAGGACCTACCTGCGTTTATCTGCAAGCTATAATATAAGCTTAAAGGAAATACTAACTAATACCCTACTAAACGCTCCTAACTCCTGTACGCCTACTTACGCCTTAACCGTGATGTGGTCTCCCTAATTGATTCTTTAATAGACACTAACATCTATAATATAGACTAATTTGTCGCCTTCCTTAAGGCAACCTACAGGGATCTAAATAAGGAACTAACAGCCTTAAGTAAAGTAAATAATCTAAAGTAAGGTAAATAAAGCTTTACTACTTACTTTACTAAGTTCTACTAACTAGCTACTAATATAGGTCTAAATACGATTAGTCTTATTTTAGCCCTTTATAACTTATTATCCCTTAACTTGCAACATGCTATAGTTAGAGAATCTCTACTAAACAACTTAAATATATAAGCTAACCTAATCGCGACCTATAATAATAATATAAGGTACCTACCTAACTCTGTATTAGCTCTATATTACTACTAAATAATAACAACCCCCTGCTAAGACCCTAACGCTATAGAGATTGACTTAAGCTACGCACCTGCTAGATCTTAAAAAAGAGAAGATTATTAAAAGAAAGGACTCTGCTTTAAGTGCAGGAAACATAGTTAAATCTCCTAAGACTGCTCTATCCCTCTTTTATAAGCTAGAGCTAACTATAAACTAAACTTCTCTTGCCTTATATCCTCTCTAGTCTATAACTAAAGAGCCTCTAATTCCTCTATAAACTCTAGGAGTCCTTCTTATTGCTTCTAAAGGAGCTAATCTAATAATAGAGGGAACTTATAAAAAGGTTTATCCTAGGTCTAAGTTGCCCCCTAGGACTAATTTAACACTAGATTTCTACTAACCTATAGACTGCTTCTCTAACTAATAACTAGGAATACTAAGTGAACGTACCCTTCCTGCTAGAGCAGGGAGGAGTTATAAGTATAATATAAGCACTTATTAACTTAGGTGCTAATAGTATAGGTTATATAAATAGAGATCTAGTGCGTAAGCTTAATCTCTAATTAAAACCCCTTACCTACATAATTTACCCTACTAGATTTAATAGAAAATAACTTAAAGGAGGTTCTATTTTATATTTAAGCTCTGTTATAATTACCTACTAATACTATAGAGAGTAGATTAGACTCTATATAACTAATACTAGACTATATAACCTAATACTAGGTGAACTTTAGCTACATTAGCACAAGGTTGCTTTTAATTACTAGAACTAGGTCCTAGAGTTTAACTTATTCTAATACTAAGCTATTTGCTTGCGCTAACATCTATATAATACCTAAATTTAATCTATACCTAATATAGGACCTTAGAACATTCCTCTAACCCTACGTTATAAATCTCTTCTAAACTAGGGCTAAGTTATAGACATGTGCTATATTAGGTCTACCCTATTTATAACGCTAGCTTAATAACCTAAGTATAAGATTGTTAAAGTTATACCTAGACGAAGTCTAATATTGTACTAGTTCTAGTTAGGTCTTAGGGACGAGTACTAGTTCTAGAATAGTAGGGTAAACTACGTCTAGACAAAGTCTAATATAATAGCTTAGGTCAATAATAGTCTAAGAAATGTGCAATATAGCTTATTATTATTAGAGGTAAGATTCTAAGAAGTAACTTAATTAACTAAGTTAAATACAAACTATAAGGGTTGTGTTCCTATGTGCTATATACTAACAGTAGGGGAGTGCTTGTAGACAAGCAACTAGAGTTAGTTTAATAAGAGGTAAGCAGTTGCTTATAGATAAGTAGTATTATACTATGCTTATTAAAGAGTAGTTACGTGTGTTATACTTATTAAAGAGTAGTTATATAACATAGCTATATAGTTGCTTCTCTACTTTAGTCTAGTAAGTCTAAGGCCTAGTTAGTAGTTACTTATTACTGTGCCGTTCCTATGTATAAGAATTATAACAAAGATCTTCGCTGTCTCTATTACTAATATTAATAAAGCCCTAGCACCTAAGGTGCATACTAACCTAAAGATAGAGGTCCCCTTTAACTACTATAATTTACTATATATTTTCTCCTAATCTAAAGCTAATAAGCTAATAATACAACGTCTATATAACTACTAAATAAAACTTAAACCTAGTAAGTAGCCTAGGTATAGTCTACTCTATAGTATGTCCTTAAACAAACTAAAAGTCCTCTAAAAATACCTAGACAACAACCTAAGCAAAGGTTTTATCTAAGTAAGCTCCTCCCCTATTACATTACCTATTATCTTTATAAAGAAGCTAGGAGGAGGCCTCTAATTCTATATTAACTACTAAGAACTAAATGCTCTAATAATTAAGAATTGTTACCTAATCCCTTTACTATAAGAAACTCTAAACTAATTAAGTAAGGCTAAGTTCTATATAAAGCTAGATATTATTACTATATTTAACAAACTCTGCATAGCTAAAGGTAACAAATAGCTAACAGTGTTTTAGACCTAATATAGACTCTTTAAGTACCTAGTAATACTATTTAGCTTAGCAAACGCGCTAAGTAAATTTTAATACTATATAAATAATTTGCTCTAACTATACTTAGACCTATTCTGCACTGCGTATATTAATAACATTCTTATATACAGCAAGAACCTATCTAAATATAAACAGCATGTACGCTTAGTACTAAAAGCAATAGAAGAAGTAGGCCTACAACTTAATATTAATAAGTATAAGTTCTATAAGGATAAAGTAATATACCTAGGATTTGTAATCTCTGTAGATAGAATTTAGATAAATCTAAACAAGATTAAGACAATCCTAGAATCAAAGTACCTAAGAAATATAAAGGATATTTACGCCTTTATTAGGTTTATAAACTTCTACTAACAGTTTATTAATAACTTCTCTACGCTAGTAAGCCTACTAGTAGCACTTACTAAGAAAGACATCTAATTTGTCTTTAATATAGAGTGTTAGAAAGCCTTTAACTAACTAAAGAGAGTTTTTATAGAAGCACCTATTCTCTGCTACTTTAATCCTAAGCTTCTAATCCTAGTAGAGGCAGACGCCTCTAACTACGTAGTAGCTAGCGTACTCTCCTAGACTAATAAGAACAGAGTAACCTTTCTAATAGCTTACTTCTCTAAATAAATAAACCCTGCTAAGGGTAACTATAAGAAATATAATAAAGAGTTACCTGCAATTATACACTGCTTTAAATAATAGAGGCCTAAACTTAAAGGTGTAGCGTACCTAATTTAGGTCCTTAATAATTATAAGAACCTTTAATACTTTGCTACTACTAAGCAACTTAGCTACTAATAAGCACGCTAGTCTAAATACCTATCTTAATTTAGCTTTACAATAATATACTAACCTAGCAGAGAAGAAGAGAAGCTAAATGCCCTAACTAGACGATCCTAAGACATTACTACGCAAGATAAGGCTTAATAGGCTTAAAACCAACCCCTACTCTAACCTAGACTATTTATAGAACTAAACCTAATAGAGACTAACTGCTTAATTATAGAGATAATTAATAAAGAATACGCAGATAATAGCTTTATCTAAAACACCTTAGAACTACTCTATAACAGCACCTAGAAGTCTAAACTAATAACCCTAAGCAAATATAAAGACTATAATAGTAGACTCTACTACTATAGCTAACTAGTAGTCCTAAATTTAGATAAACTAAAGATTAAACTACTCTAACTTGTACACAATTCCCCTATAGGCGGACACCTAGGCTAAGAAAAGACCCTAGATATCCTATAGCGTGAATACTACTAGCCCTATATATTTAATACTGTCTAGAGGTTTGTAGCTTGCTGCTATACCTATTAAAGAGCAAAGGCCTCCTTAGAGAAATACTACAGCCTACTAAAACCGCTCCTAATACCTATCTAAAGCTAGAGGGATATCTTAGTAGATTTTGTTACTAACTTACCTAAGTCTAAAGGATATATAAATATTATAGTAGTTGTAGATTAACTAACTAAATATTAATACCTAATCCCCTATGCCTTAATAACAGCCCCTGCTGTAGCATAGCTATTCTACTGCCACGTATAGATATACTAAGGCCTACCTAATATAATTATATCCAATAGAGGAACGCAATTTATAGTAGTATTCTAGGATAAACTATATAAATAACTAAAGATTAACGCCTAATTATCTACTGCTTTCTACTGAGAAATAGATAGACAAACTAAGAATATAAATATAGTAATAGAATAAGTTCTCTAAGCATATACAAACTACTAGTAAGATAATTAGGTAAGCTAGCTACTAATAGCTTAATTTAAAGCTAATAACACTACTTCTAAATTAATATAAGTCTCCCTATTCCTTGCTAACTCTAGTTAACACCTGCAGATAGGATTTAAACCCCCTTTAGATACAATCTAGCCGCTACATTAGAAGCTATAAGTAGGGGACGTAAACAAGATAATTAATAAGATCTAAGACCTTATATAGTATATTTGTAAGGAACTACTTTAGGCATAAGCTATATAGAGTAAGTATATGTGACGAGCTTGCGAGACTCTACTTAGGTAATCGATTGATTTAATCAGTGTCTATATACTTATACACACATGGTTGATTTATATACAAAGGGAATTTGAACATCACATGATCTCGCTAAAGTGAGCTTATGGGCAGCTGCTCAGACGCTCGATTCGGGAGCGGCCCCGGCACCGAGCGTCTGGCCGACTATGGACCCGCTCGTGGATCCGAGCACCGATCGGATAGAGCGTCTTGGCGTCTGCTCAAGTGCTCTTCCGCGCGACAGTATATAAATTAGAACTATTCTACTGCCCTATTATACGCTATAGGCGATTAAGTCTAGCTAGACGCCTAAAATATTTATATAAACTAATAGTTAAAGAAGCTAGATTAGAAGAACCTTAGCCTATACAAGGTGTCTTAAGTAGTCTCTTCGCACGCTTACTACCTAATATTACCTAATAGCATGCAAATCTACCCTATATTCTATGTGTTATTGCTCTAACTAGCAGCTCCTAAATCTAAATACCTACTAGGTTAACAGAACCTGCCATCTAACTTAGTTATTATTAATAGAGAACCTAAGTACGTTATTAAAAGCGTTAAATAAATCTACTATAACAAAAGACAATGCTAATATAAATACCTAACCTAATAGACTAGCTATAATAAATTATTATAGAAGCTAGCTAAATCCTTATGCTGTAACTTAGCAACTAAATAGTTTTATATCTAATATCCCTTTAAACTACACCTGTTCCCTAATACCCCTAACTAAGTAGATAAGGAGGGGGGTACTATTATAGTATCCTCCTTAGATCCCCTAATACTATCTAAATCTAGCCTATACTACCTTAACACTCTAATAAGTCTCTAAAAGACTTAGTTAATAGGCTTCTAAATACAGCCTAACTTACCTCTAATACTAATCTGATTAGGATCGCGTAACACACTAAGTATTTAACCTACTCTATAACTAAATATATTCTGTAAACAACGTCCTATACCTACCTAGATACTATACGTAGTAATTGACTTTAGGCTTCCTAGTAAGCTCTAAAAGGCCTACTTGTAACAAAATAGGATGCTAGAGGGGTCTAAAAGGTATAGGTATCTACTATAAGGTCTATAGGAGCACTAGGATAAACTATAGGATAAGATCTCTATTCCTATAGGTCTTATATAAAAGGATACTTAAAAGCTAGCTATCCTAACTATAGGCTAAGTCCTGCTTATATACTTAATAATCTCTAGTAGGTTAGGGGTGTTACAATCTTTATATATAGAAACAGTATAGTAATAAGTAACTACTAACTAGGCCTTAGACTTACTAGACTTAAGTAGAGAAGCAACTATATAGCTATGTTATATAACTACTCTTTAATAAGCATAACACATATAACTACTTTTTAATAAGTATAGTATAATACTACTTGTCTATAAGTAACTACTTACCTTTTATTAGACTAACTCTAGTTACTTGTCTATAAGCACTCTCCTACTATTAGTATATAGTATATAGGAACACAACCCTTATAGTTTGTGTTTAACTTAATTAATTAAGTTACTTCTTAGAATCTTACCTCTAATAATAATAAGCTGTATTACACGTTACTTAGACCTTTATTAACCTAAGCTATTATATTAGACTTTGTCTAGACGTAGTTTACCCTACTATTCTAGAACTATTACTCTTCTCTAAGACCTAACTAGAACTAGTATAATATTAGACTTTGTCTAGATACAACTTTAATAAGGGGTTGTCTTTAAACCTACTAGGGTAGGGGTTTGCAGGGATTAGATAGTAGTTAGATAGGAGTTAGATAGGGGTTAGTAAGAGATTATATATAAGGAACTTAGTATAGTTCTTATAATAGTTTATAGGAAAGAACTATAGATATTAGTGCTATAGCTCTAAAAGCTTTGCTTTTCCCTTTAAGATATTCTTAGTAGTTCTTTTAATATGCCTTCTTACATATTTATTACCTAAGCTTATATTCCTGTGTTATAGAGAGTAGTATAGTTAATAGAATTTAAATTTCTCCTTCTTTCTTCTCTTCTAAGGCCTATAGTACCCTTTTATATAGTAATTCTATAAGCATTAACCTAGGTAGCTTAGGCGTAAGTAAATTCTAGTTTGCTATTATTAAGCTAGACTCCTTATATAGGTTAAGGTATTACTTATATTTATAAACAATAGATTAGCTATTAATTCTAATAAATTCTAAAATATAGTACTATACTATATTATTATATTTATATCCTATTAAGGTCCTATGCTATATAGCTATAGCTTTACCTAAATAGGTATTAGCTTAACTTTGTTAGTTTATAGAACTAAATTACCTTTAATAGTATAAGTAAAAGCGCGCCTAAAATAATATATGCTAAGATTCTCTTAATAGCTAGCTCTCTAACTAACACCTTTTAATATTAAGTTAAAATAATTATATATCTATATATAGGTTTTAGATATTAATTTATTAGCCTACTGTTAAACTTATACCTAGACGAAGTCTAATACTATACTAGTTCTAGTTAGGTCTTAGAGAAGAGTAATAGTTCTAGAATAGTAGGGTAAACTACGTCTAGATAAAGTCTAATATAATAGCTTAGGTTAATAAAAGTCTAAGCAACGTGTAATATAGTTTATTATTATTAGAGGTAAGATTCTAAGAAGTAACTTAATTAACTAAGTTAAATATAAACTATAAGGGTTGTGTTCCTATGTGCCATATACTAAGGAGACATGCAATGTGCTTAGTAGAGCTAATTAACTAATTAGACTAATTACTAATTACACTAAGCACTAATTATACTAATTATTACTAAGCCTTCTAATTAGTTGTTACGTAACGTGCCCTAATTAAGGAGGAGGCGTTATCCTGCCTTCCTGCGTATAATTGTCCCTACTAGTAATTCCTGCTATACTGTACTAGTGTGTAATACTTATTATAACCCTTTATATTCTATAGATTATAACACTATCCCTCTTCTATCTTAGCTTAGTCTCTTAAGCTAATTTATATAATGTTAGCCCTGCCTTATTTAAAAGTAAGTTATTTAATAATACCTAAACAACTATCTAAGTTAAGTATAGTCTATTGTTACTGTCTATATAAATTTGTTAAGTCCTTTAGAGAAACTATAGTTTAAAAGTGTTTAACTTATGTTAAATATTAGCACGTGTGCAAGGTCTATATTTATTTAGGAAAGTGTAGTAAGTGCCTAAAGCGTAGCTAGTTGTTAAAGTTATACCTAGACAATGTCTAATATTGTACTGGTTCTAGTTAGGTCTTAGGGAAGAGTACTAGTTCTAGAATAGTAGGGTAAACTGCGTCTAGACAAAGTCTAATATAACAGCTTAGGTTAATAAAGGTCTAAGCAATATATAACATAGCTTGTTATTATTAGAGGTAAGATTCTAAGAAGTAACTTAATTAACTAAGTTAAATATAAACTATAAGAGTTACGTTCCTATATACTATATACTTAAGATATGTCCTATGCTTGTTCTATTATTCTAGTGTTGTGCTAAACTAGCACATTATAGAACATTGTAGGATTCCTTAGAATAACACGTAACTTGTTCTATTATAGCGTTCTGCTAAGACTTTAGAACATAAGGGGTTATGTTATTATTAGTTCTAAATACTAACCTTCTTAAAGACCTTTAAGTTATCCCTAAGTATTATTAATCCTTCTCTTCCTTATCTTCTACTATGCCCTATCTTAGGTTTATAACACTATCCCCCCTCTTTAATCTTTATGTCCTTATAAACTAACCCTATAGTTTCTAGAAGTACTGCATACTATTACTCTATTAGCAAACGTATTAACTATACTAGATAACTTGTAATAGTGTCCTGTTAGTACTGTGCAAAGCAAGGCCTTAAGTGTTAAATAGCGTTATTAAAGAAGGAGTGTAGGAATTGTTGTAGTGTAGGCAGCTAGAAGTGTGTTCTAATAGAGGTTCTAATTCTAAACTTTAACTAGATAGATTAGAAAATAAGCTGTCTAGAACAACAAGAGGTAGAAGCAGACAAAGCTAAGTCTACTACCTTCTAGGCTATAATTGCTGCGCGTGCGAAGAAAGATTGCATTTAAAAATAAAAGAAAATATTACAACATTATAAGTAATAGTAGGTAGATAAGGCTAGTTAGTATATTAAAGATATTAAAGCTCTTAAGGCTGTTAAGGGTATTAACTAGGACGTTGCTTAGCTAGAGGATAGCCTAATGCCTAGTACTCTAGCTCTTAATTAGAGCGTGTTTATGCTATCTGTTTTAGAGGGCGATCTAGGCTTTCCTTCCCTTAAGAATACTAGAGTAGAAGCTACTAGCAGTTTGTAAGGTCCGTAGTTAGTTCCTATATATTTTCTAAGTTAGGATATCCTAACTATTTAACTAGGTATTTAATACCACGTCCTTTCTTCTAATGTGTTATTATTTTTTTAACTTCCTACTTGTCCTAGCTGTCTGCCTAGTAGTAAAAGTCTTTCTAGATTAGCGTTCTAGGGTTAGCTAGTTCTAATAGTAAGATGTAGAACATAGGATAGATCTTTGCATCCTTAGGCAGCGCAAGCTAATAGTTAACTAGGCTAGTCTACTTAGAAATAAAAAATAGTCTAACCTTAACTTTATCTAGTTTTTTTATTAGTTATTATGTGCGTAGATTTTTTATAAGGAGATAGACTTTATCCCCCTCCTTTAGCAGAGGTGCTGTTTTTTATTTCTTATTAATATAAGAAATGCTCTATAACTAAGCTTTAGTAATATTATTAAGTAATTTCTAGTGTACTTCCTTTAGTGCTTTAACTAAGGTAATTGCTAATTCTGTTTAAATATTACTATCTAATAACCTAGTAAAGAGATTTAGGTATCTGCTATAGTTTATAAAGAACAGCAAATAGCCTATTACTTCTAAAAGCTTATTATTATATGCAATTTGTTCTATAGGTAAGAGTAAGACCTAATTGTCTTACTACTAGTTATAGTAAATCTAGAGGTACGTCTCTATTATCTAGTTTACTCTTTCTATCTATCTATCTATCTGTCTGCAGATAGTATGCTGTAGATAGCTTCTTCTTAGTGCCTATTGCTACTAGTAGCGTAGTCTAATAGTTTAACGTAAAGAGCTTATCTCTATTACAAATAATTAATTTAGGGATACTATAGTAGTAGATAATCTAATCCTTAAAGACATATGCTAGCTGCTCTACAGTATAGCTGTGTCTAAATAGTATTATCTTAGTGTACTTAGTAAATTAGTCTACTATAATAAAGATTAAGTTATAAATATATCCTATTATAGGATCCTTAGAGACAGGTAGCTAGGTAATAAAATCTATTATAATATTTATCTATAGTGCTGTTAGTAGCTCTATTGCCTATGCTTCTCTATACTTAGTATGCGTGCTATGTTTGTTCTACTAATAGCTTATATAATTCTTAATAAACTTGCTAACCTTATTGCGCATATTTAGGAACTTATAATATCTCTTAATAAGTTCTATTATTTATGTAATACTAGGGTGTCTATGTAGTAGGTTATTATAATAACTACTAATAATTTCTTCTTCTAATTCTTCTAGTACTTGCAATAGTACGTAGTGTTCTCCTTAAATTACTATTATAAGGTTAAGCTACTAAGACAGTCCTAATAACCTGTCTATATTCTTTCTAAGGATAGTAATCTTATTAATTAAATTTTTACCTATAAGGTTATATTATTAGCTAAGGGCGTCTGCTCTGCTGTTTGCCTTTCCTAGCGTGTATAGGATCTTGAACTTGTACTAACTAAGTATCTCTAACTAGCAAACTTATTATTAGTTTAGAACCTTAGTTATTATAAAGTATACTAAGTTCTTATAATCTATATAGATAGTAAGTTCTAAGTAGCTTTCTATGTACACTCTCTAATATTACAACGTGTTAATAATAGCTATAAGTTCCTTATTATCCATATTGTAGCGTTCTTCTAGTGCTGTAAACTTCCTTAAGTAGTAGGCTATAGGGTGCTATTATCTATCTTATTCTTCTATAATATAAGCTCCTAATGCTAAATCTAAGGTATCTATCTTAAGGCGCGCAGGCTTACCGCTCTTAAATATAATTAGTGTAGGAGGCTCTACATATACTTGCTTAAGTAATTCAAAAGCGTTGTTTTATACTTTCTTCTACTTAAATAGAGTGTCTTTTTACGTAAGTCTTGTAAGTAGTAAAGCTTTTATAGAATAGTCCTTAATAAAGTAGTAGTTAAATTTAATAAACCCTAGGAATTCCTAGATTCCTTTAACTAACATAGGTATTAGCTAATTTTTTACAACCTACATTTTCTTCTTACTTATCTTAACTCTATATCTTTCTATAATATAGCTAAGAAACTCTACTTTATCCTTATACTATTTATACTTCTCTAGCTTTAGCCTAAGGTCTGCTTTTACTAAGCATTCTAACACTTGTCTTATATAGACCTTATGTTCTTCTAGTGTCTAACTATATACTAGAATGTTATTAAGGTATACTACTATAGTAATATCCAAATGCTCCTAGAGCACGTTATTAATTAACACTTAATAAACTACTAGCGTATTAGTAAGCCTAAATAGTATAACTATATACT
>SAUC01000231.1:0-19520 GCA_004335245.1 Didymella lethalis
GGCATCGTGGCGTTGAGTTACAGGGGGACAAAAGATGAGATGATTTGTGTTGAGGCGCGCGTTGCGTGACCGTGCGCGTTGCGAGACCGTGCACGGTACGAGCGAGGTGCTCAGATCCAGCAGACTCGCTGCGACGACGGCACGAGGGATTTGTATGGTAATATGTAGGATTAAGATGGGATCGAGGCGGATAAATGGGATATGCGAAAGTAGCAAGAGTCTGCATCGGCCCTGGCGAATGGAAAAGAAAGGAATGGGAAAAGGAGATATGTGGTTGGGTATGTAAGTGCCTAGAGTGTACACTGGGACCCGGTGATTCTGCGCGGGAAGGTGGATGGAGGTTTTGCGTGTGAGCAGTACAGTACGCTCAGGACTACGAAAAGCGGTAGTCAGCGCGGCATCGTTGAGCGCGAGGGAAAGTAAGAAGAAAGCGGATAGGCAGGCGAGAAGATGTGCGGTAGTGTAGTACACCTGATTCAACACCCCACGTGCTTCGTCGTAACTTCTATCTACGACAAAATACAATCACTCCTTTCCTTTACTTAGTCCTCGACAGCGGAGAGTTGGAACTCACGCTTTCCGTCGTACCAACAATCCTCTGCGCTATGCACGATACGATACGAATGTCCAGCGAAAACCAGCATTCACCGAGGTAGCAATGATAATTCCCTCAGTGTCGTGAGAAGGTGAGATCATTATCAGCAGCAGCGATACTCCTTTTCATGATCATCTTCGCGTATATCTGAGTACAACGTGTTGATCTCACTGCTAGACACACCTAGGATCTCAAGCGTATCATAATGCGACCTGCATCGACACCATAATGAGTCAGCGCCAGCGTCGCCTGTGGAAGCTCTGCAGGAGAGTAGAGAGAGAATCCCCGGGTTCTGAACACGAGGATAGGAAATTCCGAAACAGAACGGCCGTGGTATGCGGAGTGGAAAACTGGCTGTTGCTCAAATCTAGCCTTTTTTTGATACAATCCCCCTCGACGTGCATGTAATCCGTACACGCATCGAACAGCACAGCTTATCCATATACCCCGCGTAGATCGCCGCGCGTCAGTCCCGCCGTGTGAGCGAGTCCCCGCTGCTGGGACGCTGTCGGTCTGGGAGAGGGACAGGAGGAGCTGCAGATGCCGGGGAGGGATGCGAGGGTTACGAGGCGTCGCGCAGGCGCGGGGTTAGTGCTTGTCGGATGGGAGGAGTGGGAGGGATGAGAAATGTTTGGAGGAAGAAGGCGAGGTGATTGCGGGCAAGTATTGTCGGTGAGGCTGGGGATGATGATGAGTGGGTACTGTGGTTTTGGTCTGGAAGGGGGTGGTGGTGAAAGTTTGTGAAGAGTGCTGTGGAGAGTGTTGCTAGCTAGGTCCATGCCGGGTAAGGAGATAATTAGGGCGCCATGGCGAAAAAGAATCGCTGAAGTAGCGTGTGGGGTGGGTTTTGCGGATTTCTGATGTCAAAGGGGGATGTTTCTTGGGGTAATAAGGGAAGTGTGTAGAATACTGTCGATGATGTGAGTTTTAGGCTACTTGCTGGGCTGTGTGTAGATTGGTGGGTGGTGCTTGAATTAGGGGTAGAGTATCCATGCGACTGTAGTGTTAGTAGATGGTGAAGCGTAGGTGATGCTGTCGAAGTATGGTGTTTAGGCTAGATGTGTAGTTGAGTGTGGTTATGTCAGGCTCTAAACTCACCATAGAGTCGCGTCGACAAAATTTCGTGCAACTTCGATTTTGATAGGCTACCGTTTGAAAAAATTCAATATGCCTACGATGGCATCGAATTTGAATTTCAGGTCGTTCCTGTAGTGGTCGTCCGTCAGCAAAGATATGCACATGAAGAGAATGCGGCCCTCTTGGACCTCATTATTCCGACCGGCATGTAATGTTCTCAACCACTACGAATACAGAATTACAGAAAAGTACATCGGCGACAAATCGACACGATGGAACTCATTATATCGACACTGTGTAAGACATGAACATCTAAGCTGTAGGCTCACGATTCCTGGTGGTTGCTGCTGCTGGCATTGTTGACAGATGGCGACATCATGAACACACGCGCACAGTGAAGAAACACATCGCCACAATGCGAGCCTAAGCAATCAAGTGTGCGAGTAATCAAGTGTGCGCAACGAAGTTTCCTTCTCGTTCCCACAGATAGCCTGAGAGCTTACTAGCAGGATCTTGGCAGTAATTCGAGCAAACACCTCATAGGACTGTCACATACTGCTCATGTATGAACGTTCCTTTGCGGATCGCATAAGGAATACCTGGCCTCTCATCTCATTTGAGCATATGGCTCAGCAACGCGAAACACAGCGAAGAAAGCTGCAGCCGAAGAAGCAAGTCAGAGGACGCTTTAAGATAGGGCGCATAAGCAAACCTCCCAAGCACATTAGGAAGGACCAGTTGACAGCAAATCAGCAAGCATGGGCTCATGCGTTCACCGTATCGCTATCAGGGTGGCGCAGCCGCCAGAAGCTTTACAAAGACCATCTCGAGACCGACATCAAAGATGAACGTGAGGCCATAATAACAGGGGCAGCATATAATACTGAGCAACTTAAAAATCGCGAGTCCGACGTGCAAGAAGATGCCGCACGAAAAGCAATTCAACTCGCCGAGCAAGAGGAGGAGAAAGCCGAAGCTTGGGCACAAAAGGCCTGGCAGATGCACAGCGCGGGCCGTGAAGTGCGGAAGCTGAAGTACGAGTACTACGGCTGGGATCCAGAGCAAGAAGAATACCCCCGCGATTTCAAGACTGAGAGGATATTGGCTCGGGCTAAGGCGAAGCGCATGACTGCACGCAGGGCGGCGCTTCTTGCGGCTGGGGAAAACCCGGACGATGCTTACAACACGGACACGGACTCGGATCTTGACAACAGTGATTCCGAGAGAAGTTCTGAATCAAGAGATATTGACTTAAGCTCACAGAGCTCGCGGTCTCTGTCAAATTCTGGTTTTTCGTCTAGTTCATCATCTCAATCGCCACCGCGGTCAGCGCTGGTTGTTGAGCGCGCTCCAGTAGTGGACTGGCGGGGAAAAGCGCGAGCCGGAGTCATCAAGAAGAAGCTCTCTATCGCTAAGGCCTGGGGCAGAATCACCTGGAACCAGAAATCGAATATCCAAGAGCGCCTTCTTGTTCTTGAGGACGACGGGTATGACATCTCGAAACTAGTCGATGGGAAGACTTCTAGTGATCAGGTCACAAATATCATCCTAGCACGTGCAGCTGGCGATCAATCTTCTGGCCTTCAGATTGACCAGTCGTTATCAACCCCAGGGTCGTCATCGACGGCTCAAATAGAATCCCAGGCTTCGCTACTGGACGGGCTGGATTCAGCGTTGTTAGAACAATACTTGGGGCAAACTGACGAAGAATCACCCCCTGAATCTTCGTCTGTATCCTCATCTGGCTCTCCATTCGTTAATTCGCCTCAGTCTGCTGCATCATCAGGACAGCGATCGGAGAAGCAGCCCGAAGATGACACACAACCTCTCTCTTTCGACGAGCCCTACGATGCGCAACCTTCTCGACCTCGCAAGCGCAAGCGCAACGACGATGACGACGCTGAGATTGAACTTGAGTTGGTGCTTTCGGCGCCAATGCAGAAGAAGCGAAAGGTCCAATGGGTCACTGATGATGAGCTCACAGCGCAAGCGTTGCAAGTGATCAAGCGAACGGTACTTTGTGATGTCTTTCGTTCAGCTCGAGAGGTTGGTCGAAGGTCACTGCCACTGTCGCGAGTTGTGTTTACTGCTGAGACTTCATCCGCAGATGCCAGAGCACAAGACCCTGAACGTTCGAGCATGAGCTATTTGTACCCGGAAACGTCCCGGTACACACCAATGAAGTCGGTCGGTAGCGCTGACGATGGACCCCAGGCTTTGAGAACGGACTCTTCAGAGGGCTTTAGGAGTACATCGGCTCCAGTGTTGCATGTTGTATCGAAGTGCGCTCTCGAGAACGTCGTGGCCGAGCTCCGCTATCTGACTGACATTCGCGATGGAGAACCAACGATCCAAATAAACGACCCTGATTACGATGAGGATTTGAACTATACGCCAGCAAGGCCAGAAGAGCGTATCAGACACAACGTGCGTATGATGTTGCGCCAGGCATCGCGCATCACTATAACCGTCAATGCAGAAGGTCAGATAATATTCCAAGGCGACGCGGTTATCCTGACCAAGCTTTTCAAGGCACTTCGAACACATGAACTGCTGCAATATGCCGGTTGGGAGTGGGACGGTCTACGTTTGCAGCGGTTGAGCGAGCCGGCGTGGTATCTGAGTCCGCAGACGCAAAATACCTTCGTGGAAATTGAAAGTAGACTCGAGAGCCGATCAAGAATGGGAGCGATCAAAATTGTAGTTGGTGTTGTGGAAAACAGGCGAACGGAAAACAACGATTGAACAGACAATGCGTATGAGAAAAAACGTTCTGGGTCTGTGAGCCCAAGGAGTGGGGCGAACGAAGGGCAGTAAGACAGCATGACTAAGCAGTCCAATTGAGTTGTTGTGAAGCAGTTCCCACGTTAAATCTCATCCCCTAATCACATCAGTACGAATGCACCGCAGAGATAATTCTACTCACCCTGCAGTGCCTCCCTCGCAATCTCTTGCAAACAATTGATTACTTCCTCCTCACTGCCTGCCGGGACAAAGAGATGATCATGATGATATCCGCTTACAGGATTAATACCAACACCCAGAGCCTTCAGCCTGTTTGTGATGAAAGCGAGAAAACCGACAGCATCCAGACTAGAGTTCAGGTCGAGCGTAATCATCCGGCTCACGAAGTGGTAGTCGATTCCTTCGGTGTCAGCTGCGTTCCGTGTGGTGATGAGCGTCGTGCCCTCTGCCTCGCGAAAGAGCATCTGTACAGGCAGGGAAGATGGAACTGGCGTGTCATGTGGAAGGGTAGCCCAGACATATGTTGATGAGGAAAGCACAGGTTTGATGGTGGCTAGGAGCTTCGAGAGCTCGAGTTCCCCTGGAGAAGGCATGGTCTTGATAGCTTGGATGAATTCGCCTACGGGATGTCCCTGTTTGTATTTGGATTTGTTCTGTGAGGAAAGATAGATACTGTTCTGCGCGGTACGCCTGTTTGTCGTTTTCAGCCAGCCCCGCAATCATGTATGGTCTAAATGCGGCAAGCGCTAGGCCCGTGGAGGGCTGAGGCAGGTACGAACCGTCAACTTGATTTATTCCTGATGCGAGCCGAGCTTGCTCAAGTGTATATGGGGCGTTCAATGCCACAATCGGGTTGTCCCGCTATCAGAGAGACCCTCCCTGCATCACAACCAACTTTGAGGCTACGCCTGAAGGCTCTCTCCAGGAACCAACATATCGGCGCCGTGCAAAAGAAAACATTACGGGGACAAATTCCGGGAGGTTCCTAGTCAATGATGAGTTGCGTTGTTCAATGGAAGATCTTCGTCAGCTTGCCAGCCTTTCCATTAGGTTCTGGGGCTTGCGCCGACGATCGTCGGCGATGGTAGTGGCCTTCGGCAGTGGTCTTCGCTGTCCTCATTAGCTACACCAGGGCATAGCACCGAGATGATACCTCCTTATGGCCGTGGTGTTGAAGGTCTTGCGCAGATACGGCGAAGCATCGGCGAGGAAGTCCTTCACCGCCTACGATTGCAGCTGCAGCCCCGCGTGGCAGAAAAGACGTAGGGCTGAAGCCCCGCGGTGACATCACCGCAAAGCTTTGGGGCTCGGGGGTACTCAAATAAGACGTCTGCGCAACGCAATCATGACAACTCATCCCATCTTCGTACCTCAATACAGGTCCTGTCTATACCCTCCCCCCATCACCATAAACAAACACATTAGCAACAATGGCACCCAAGATCCTCTTCGTCCTCACCTCCCACAACAAGTTGGGCAACCTTGACAAGCCCACTGGCTGGTATCTCCCGGAGCTCGCTCACCCCTACCACGTCCTGCACAACAAGGCAGAGATCACAGTCGCATCGCCCAAGGGTGGTGAGTCTCCTCTGGACCCCGCATCCGTCGACGCTGCCAAGGACGATGTCTCCGTCAACTTCCTCAAGAACAACGAGTCGGTATGGAAGAACACACAAAAGCTCGACCAGTTCGTTGGCAAGGCGAAGGACTTTGATGCCATCTTTTACGTCGGCGGCCACGGGCCCATGTTCGACCTCGTCGACAACCCAACCAGCCAGCAGCTGATCCGCGAGTTTTGGGAGGCGGACAAGATTGTCTCGGCGGTGTGCCATGCACCGGCCGTCTTCTACGATGCTAAGCTTTCGGATGGTAGCTTGTTGGTCGCGGGCAAGGAGGTCACAGCTTTCACAAATGCAGAGGAGGAACAGGTTGGGCTGACGGATGCGGTGCCTTTCCTGCCTGAGGATGCGCTGCAAAAGGCATCGGGTGGCAAGTTCGTTAAGGCTGCTGAGCCTTGGGGCGAGAAGGTTGCTATCTCTGGGCGTCTGATCACTGGCCAGAACCCCGCCAGTGCGACGGCTGTTGGCGAGGCCCTTGCGAAGGCTTTGGGTATTTAGGTCGCTAGCCCCTTAGTAAATTAATGAACAAAGTTGAACTCCACCGCAGTCTCAGGTTGAATGCATCTGTCTGTTGTATGAACTTACTGGCAATGTGTGTAAGTGACTTCTTTTCCTTGGTTGGTGAGGCCGTGCTTGTTTGACGTAAATACGCTTTGCTTGCTCGGGCCCGTTTCCTCACTAATCCTATAGGAACCCAGGAGGTCATGGAGATTATTGACATTGGTCCCATATTTTGCACATACCGATCTCAGCGAAGTTAAGGATGGAATCTGGATTGGACGTATGTAAACGCCATCAACGACTCTGTGTACAATCTTGTTAGGTGGTGCTACTAGCAACCCTATAGTTGAGGAGAATACAGATAATTAATCTTAAGAAGCAATTTATCTTAAGCTGCGTTATTTATCTACAGCGCCGGTTAATCTATAATGTTAAGACCTAAAGGTCTCTGCTCTAGCAGTTAACTTGGACAATAAGCCTTTAGTATTATTAGTATACCTGTGCAACCTACTATAAGAACTAGCCTTTATTAGAATTTAGATTAACTTCTGTCTAAATTCCTGTTACTATACTTATCCCTAAGAACTAATAGAATTAGTGCTTACGAGCTTTGCTTAAAGCACAACTTTAACAGCTACTTTAACCCTTGATAGTATTCTTAGACTATACTTAACGATGTCTGGGAAAGGCGGTGGTGGTGTGCTTGGCGATGCCGTTTGTTGCAATCGCGTGCTCGGCGTCAATATGGCGAATTGCTGCCGCGCTGATAGATTCTGGGGAAGGATCAGGATAGAATGGGCGTCAACGAATCAACATGGCGGAAGGGAAGATTGTTGCCGGTAATACCACCAGCAACGGTGTCGTATGCGAACACTACACAACAGGGTGTCTGGCGCATTAGTTATTGGAAGAGCAGGGAAGCAGAAATGAACAGAAGATAAGATATGGAGAGGCTATTATGAATTATCTCTCTGACTATGTACGATGGATATACACAACGTCGAATGCTCTACGCAATGCCTGTGGAAACCTTGACGATAATGTTGGAGGCGGTGAAGGCCTTGCCGGTGACGCCGTCGCCGACGGTCTTGAACTTGTCGGAGACGCCCTGGACGGTGACCTCTGTGCCGGCGATGGTGACGGTTTGCTTGAGGGTGAGCTCTGCAGCTGGTTAGCATTTGTTTTGTCTTCTCGCTTCTTATTACAAGACTTACGGAACAGGTCGCCATCGTCGTAGCCGGCGCCCTCGAACTTGTAGCTGAACGACTCGGGGTCGCAGGTGGTGGTGGGGTTGTAGACGCCGTCGACGAAGCCCTCGTAGCGGCAGGAGACGGGAATGTTGTCAGCGAGCTCGGCGCTGGCGAAGACGCCAGAGACGGTCTCGGACTGGCCCCTGTCGTTGCCACCGGTGTGGGAGAGGGTGACGTTCCAGCTGCCGTAGTCGGCACGGGGGATGACCGTGGCGGAGGCGGCAGCGGCCATGGAGGCAAGAGCGGTGATGGTGAATCGCATATCTACGGTGGAATGGTGGTGGATTGGTGAAAGGTAGCGAATGTGTTGATTGAGCTGGTGTTTGTGCTTAAGCTTTTTGGCGGCAGCCTCCCGCACCTTATGTATTCGAGCTGCTCGTATTAGTAGTCAGTGATGATCTAATAGATACATAGTATGGTACAGGAGCGCAGAGACCTTGTACAACGATGCATGAGGGTTGAACGTCATAGCGTTACGATTACGGGCCATCACGGCCTTCTTAATCCATAGAAAATCTCCGGGTTGCTGTGTGGGGCCGAGCCGAGTGGAAACGCAGGCTGGTTGGAGCACTGCGACGGGCACTGATGCAGCCTTGGTTGCTGATGATTGGCAGTGTATGGCAAAGGTGACAGTGTATGATAGTGTATTAGGTGGAAAGTACATGTTCGTGTGCAGGTATTCCATGATCTGAGCAAAGTTCCATTATGCAGACGTCCACACGCCTCGCCTTGGAGACTAATGGATAGCCTAATTACGGCAGGCTCCGCTCGCGCAACGTTCTTTTCTAATTTTAGAGATTGCTTGGATGTACCCTCGTGTTGGATGGATTCTCCTGTTCGATGTTGCATTGCGCAACAACGCAGGATACTGTAGTAAGCTGGCACATGGCACTCAACCCACGCACTTCCACACAAGGCCTATGGGTATCCCATCGTCCCACTCATGGTGTCATCGGAGTCGAACACTGGGGCGGGCTTTCGGATCGACATTCCAACTCGCGAGTTACGGGACGTCGACGACGCATTTCACGGCGCCAGCTTGTCGGCGATTCAGCCCATGGGACGCAGGCGCGGGATTATATGTCGTCAAGTCACTCTGAGGATCGGAATTGTCGGCAACCAGACGGGGTAGGAGTGGAGGGATGAACATTGTGGCGACTGACCCATCTCATCTCTATGGAGACGACGAGGAGTTCTGGCGTTTGCGTGAATTTGACACCATAGAATGAGGCCTCGTGAAACGGCTTGCTTTGGAAATTGGTAGTACATGAGAATGTTGATGTTATATTAATTTTCTACCACTGTTATTTGCTCACATCCAGAAAAGACCAGGGAGAAACGTGTGTTGTCATCCGCCAGGATCCGCCCAACATACAAGTTGTGCTCGGTCAAATGTTGCACAGACGATGGCAATTGATCAAAAAATGCGCATCGCCTTATCCCGAGGTTTCGAGGTTTCGAGGAACTGAGAAAACATTTGGCAGGACCGTAGGACTGGGAGATCGGAGAGGAAATTTCTTGATCTGGCTGGGCGTGGTCTGCCAAGTCATCGATACCGGCGACGTCATTCTTTCGCGCGACAATTCCGTCAGAGTCAGTGATGGCCTTGAGGATGTTGGCTTCAGTGTGGTTGTAGACCTATCCTACGATTTCGTTAATAGGTACAACGAGAGTGCAGGGCAGGTTAGTTTTGACAGCAGGAAGGAGATGGGTACAGGAGGAGTAAGAGTCGGCCTTGTTGTCGGTAAGCCAGAAGGGGGTGGCCATAATTTAAAAGGGGCGTATATATGCGTGTGAACCTTCTAGCTGGGGATGCTGCTCTGGCATACATCTCGAGGGCCAGAGGTTGGCGTTGCTCGCCCTCCTCGACTAGTGTTGAGGACGAGTACAGGTCTCAACTCGACCGCATCACAGCTTGTAGTCCTTCTGATTAATGCAAATTGCGTTGATCCACGGTACTCTCGCACTCTGCTTGCTTCGCAGGTGCCGCAACGCACACTCTACATTCTTCGTAATTGGGAAAGAAGTCCCATTGAGGGTCACTATGGGGCAGTCGCTGTCATCTCGCCAGACGTATGACAAGGCTTCGTAGGAAGGCTGGGCATCGAGGGAAACTTGGTGGAGTTGAGCGTGGATGGGGTCCTGGAATGAGCCCGGACTGAGAACCAGAAGCCTAATCTCATTTTCGACTAGAAGTAGGTGAAATCGCTCCTTTGTCGTGGTGCCCATGTTGCCGATTGACGGAGGCGAGCCGTGAAGCTGGGACGCGGCAAGACTATCGCCGAGCCGATCTAATCGTAGGTGTCCGTTTGATCAAAGATTTACCGTTGCTGAAACGAATGTCCACGTGAAGATAATGGCGTGATGCTGACGCTAATCCGGAAAGAAAGAGCGTTCCCTTGGTTGCGCTATAAGCCGTATCAATTCGAGCATCGGGTGGAAAGCTGATCATCTCATTGCAAGATCTTGTCTAATTCACGCTTCCCATAGTGTCTTGCAAGCCCTCAGTGCCGCTAGCTGTTAAGCCCGAACCGTGCGCGCAAGTCGCTAAGCATTGTGGAGGACAATTAGCCCGTGCGGGGTCATCAACAACGATACACAAAGCCAACGCACGACCAGGCAGCAGCGTAATGTAAGGCCCGGGCTTGAAGTTATACTATCCTCCAACACTCCCCTCCAAGCACCAACGAAGGATAAAAATCCATCACCGGAAGGTGTCCATGCCATGTCTGCATCATTGAACGCGTACGGAGATAATGCCTGGATACTGTGGCCTCCCAAGACCGCTTTCCTGCAGCCACTGTAAACAGCGAGCCGCTGAGTTCCTCTCATGTAGAGTTATATAGTCACAATGACAATGTAAGCATCTGCCGCCGCGAAAGACACCACTGAGCATCCGCTTTGGACCGAGCGCTTATGGCGATCACCACACTCTTCTTGCAGCTTCTTTTGCATAGAACACTGGCCTCAAATCGATCGTGTCATCAACTCACCCACTAACCTTATCGGTCTCATGCGAATGATTTTGCGTGTGACAACAATCAGGGTTCCTCGGAGGCGCCTGGGCCAAGCTCAGAAGCCTCCCAGAGTACCTTAATAGAAAAACATCGACGGCAATTTCATCTTCCTTTCAGGACATCAAAATCTGTAACGATATCCTCTCGTCGTACCACTGCTCTGACCAACGAAGTTTAGTCCCGGTAAATGTGCTTCCAGCGTCACGCTGGCTGTCCGCTAGTAGTGGCTATATTAAGTACATTAGAACAGCTTATCTTCGGCGCCGATGACTGTGCCTCAGTCACGTATTGCCGCCAGTGATGAACAACGCAGTGATCTCAGTGATGGGTGTCATCTGGGAGAATTGTTGTTAGGAACCAAGCAGACGATCAAGCTCAATCCACCTGCTTATAGGCCTCCGTACCAGGCGCGATGGCGACACAATTTGTGCCGTCCCGCCCAACGACACCATGGACGGCGTTGCTGAGGATACAGACGGCAACATTTGGGACCCTACCGCAAGTACGGCAGTCGACTACGAAGCCTCTCAGCACGGCAGCAACACGAGTGGAGCTGAACTGGGCTCTTCGCAAGACGTTCGTCTGGACAATTCTTCCTCCTCTCCAATTATTGTACAAGGCGGCGAGGCAGGACCCTAGGTTGATGAGGTTCGTTCGTTCAATCAGCGCGCCGTCCGATGCACGATTAGGCTGACTCAGTTGCTCAGGCCAGGCAATCCCGCCCTTTACCATTTTCCCAGCAGTACAGTTCCCTAGCCATCGATTCTCTGCAGGACCAAGAAAATTACCTGTGCAAGACTCCATGACTCCATAGCTACCATTTCACTGCAGACGAGCACATCTCCATCTGTTGGCTGTTGCCGTTGCTAGATTTCTTCATGCTCCCACTCGACGCTGCCATCGGTCTTGGCCTTCTTTACGGCCGTGAATACTCGCACAGCCCTGTCCAGGCGTACCTACCTAACCGCCTGCGACCTGTGGACGCTCGCAGGACCCAATTATTGGACACCATACAGGAATTATGAGTCCATGTGGTTGCGCGACAAGTATAGCAAGAGCCTGGGCATGGTCCTTCCCCTGAGGTGCGCCCACAAGATTCGCACTTAGGTAATACTTGTATACAAATTGCTACGATGACTCGACACTTCTACTCTTGGTTGAACCAGGGAAGAGCTAGCAGTTCAGCAGCTGACAGGCGATCTTTGGGATCGTACTTTAGGGCGGACCTTATCACTGCAAGGAGTCCGGCACTTTCGTTATATGTCATGTTTTTCGGCTTTCTCTCCTGGAATCTTTGCTCGAGCGTATGGCCAACCAAGATATCACTGGGTATCTCTGACTCTTCCACATCTGACCGAATTTGTTCTCCATCCTTATTGAAATATCTCTTCCCGCGAGGCCATCTCTCGAACATCGCTGGAGGTAATGGTCCGAGGGCGTGAATCATTTGGAGGAGATGATCGTCGTTGTTTTCCTGGAAGGCTTGGTCGTTACGATCTGTTCCCGGAAGGGAATCGCCTTCACCCTCCTGGGGGAGATGGTTATCATTGCTCGTTCCATGCAGATGGTCGGCATTGGTGCGCGCCAGGTTGAATGGTGGCATGACAAACAGAGGTGCCCTAGTGAAGAGCTCGAACAGAAGGCAGCCAAAGCTCCAGATGTCAATCCGGTGATCGAAACTGGACTGGAGTACGACCTCGGGAGCGCGCAGCCCGTTTGCGATGACTGGTGTCGCAGGAGGGTCATTGGAGAAGAACGCTGCTTGTTATCAGGGCTGTTGACTCGAGACTCGACAAGTAGTACGTACCGGCACCAAGGTCAGAGAGCTTCAGCTCAACAGAAACTTCACGATCCCAGAACTCCGTAAGCGGCCGGCTTTCATAGATGCGCTCAGGAATTTGTGGATTGCCTTTGACCCCCGTAGACCAGCATTTGCCTCCAGAGGAAGGTTGTTGGATTGGAATGGTAAGGGACAGAAGCAGGTTTCCAGGATTTGAATCACTGTGCGCAATTCCCAAGTCGTGAAGGCATTTCAGTGCCGTTAGTAGCTGCTTGCATATCGATTTGGCCTGCCAAGCAGGGATTGGATTATAGTCAGGATCGTAACATGCCGCGACAGCGGGCCCCATGGGCTCGAAGATCAAGCACTCATGCTCACCGTTCGGACCATCGTGCTTGAAGCTATCCAGAAGTGTAACGATGTGGCCTTGCGCAGTGACGTTGGCACGTATGATCCGGTTAATTTGTACTTCTCTGGACGTACTGGACGCGTCGGAGCTCAAGATTTTGATTGCGACGTATCAAGGATCACTTTTTGGTACCTGGTTAGCAAGTAAACAATACAGGCGCTGGAGGTGTGGTACCTAGTGCACTCCGCGAGCCACACAGTTGAGAACGACCCGTGGCCCAGCTTGCGAATGATCTTGTACTGGTAGCGATCCGCTTGAAATATGTCGCCGATTCTCACGGGATGAAGTTTTCTACGCCGATACGACTTAACTGGCTCGGGGCATACCAGCCACCCAGGAAGCTTGTCACCAAAGGTTAACGACTCTCCACCTTCGTAACCCATTGGCCAAAGCTGAGGTCTGGACGGCCAGATTGGTCTGGAAGACGTCGGTCAGGGTATCGATCCTTTGGGAGGCAGCTGATCCGCCAAGTATCCAGGATCGAGCGCCAGGTGCCTTTTGCTGCCTAACAACTAGGATGTCAGGCGCGAGAGTAGCTAGACAGTCTGATTATAGATACTCAAACATCGTGAGGAGACAAGTGCGGATCAGTCGATTTGCAGATGCTCAAGTGATGGAAGGCACTTGAACAAGGAGCCTAAGGTAACAGCGGAACGCAAATTTAAAAAAAGATGCGGTAGGCCAAGTGGTCGGTTTGAAATAAGCGCCAAATCTGTATCGAGCTCCGCATTCGAATCGACCCCGCACTAGCGTGTCGCACGGGGCCGCTGAAGTTGTGAACTGCAGCTGCTGTCCAGCCCGGAATTGCTAAGGAGTAAGCTCGGCCATACTGTGTCTGTGCGCGCAACGCCCGGAGTCGCGCAACGCCCGCTCCAAGCCTTGAAGCCCATCACGGAAGTAAGGCTATAGAGCCACATATAGTAGATAATATCACTAGAATTTTTAGTAGAGTAATCTATAGACCTATGTGATAATATTATTCTATATAATCTATTTATATAGAGTGGCGGTGCAGCTGCTGCGAGTTGTGTGAGTGCGCGCAGGTGGAGGAGGCGTGTTGAAGTCGTACTTTAAGCAAAGCTTGTAAGCACTAGTTCTGTTAGTTCTTAGGGATAAATATAGTAACAGGGACATAAGGGGTAGAGTTGTAATAAGGTGTACAGATATAATCTATTAGTCTTAAAGGCAGGGGTAACAATAAGTAGTACAGAGTATACTATCTAGCTTAAAGGTTAGTTAAGATCTAATATTATAGATTAAAACTTAGGTTAAACACAAACTGTAAGAGTTGTGTTCCTATGTGCTATATACTAGAGGATGTTCCATGCCTGTTCTATTATTCTATAGTGGTGCTAAATTGACACAGCTTGGAACATTGTGGGATTTCCTGGAATATTATATAATCTGTTCTATAGTAGCGTTCTGCTAAGACTTTAGAATATAAGGGGTCTTGTTATTATTAGTCCTTAATACTAACCTTCCTAAAGACCTATAGGTTATCCCTAAGTATTATTAATCCTTCTCTTCCTTATCTTTTATTATGCCCTATCTTAGGTTTATAACACTATCCCCCCTCTTTATCTTTATGTCCTTATAAACTAACTTATAGTTTCTAGAAGCACTGTATACTATTATTCTGTTAGTAAACGTATTAACTATATTAGACAGCTTGCCATAGTGTCTTGTTAATATTATGCAAAGAAGGGCCTTAAGTGTTAGATAGCGTTGTTAAAGAAGGAGTGTAGAAATTACTACTATATAGGTAGCTAGAAATGTATTCTAGTAGAGGTTCTAGTTCTAAACTTTAAGCAGATTAACTAGGAGATAAGTCAGCTTAAATAACAAGAGGCTAAAGCAGACAAAGCTAAGTCTGTTGCCCTTTAGGCTATACTAGCCGCGCGTGCAAAGAAAGATTGCATTTAAAAACAAAGGAAATTATTACAGCATTATAAGCAGTAGTAGGTTAATAAAGTTAGTTAATATATTAAGGATATTAAAGCTCTTAAGGCCGTTAAGGGCATTAATTAGGATGTTGCTCAGTTAGAGGAAGGCCTAATGCCTGGCTCTCTAGGTCTTGATTAGAGCGCCTTTATGCTGTCTGTATTAGAGGGTAATCCAGACTTCCTTTCTTTTAAGAATACTACAGACAGGAGTTACTAGCAGTTTATAAGGTTTGTTACTAGTTCCTATATATCAACTAAGTTAGGGTATCCTAACTATTTAACTAGATACTTAACATGTTATCCCTTTCCTTAGTATGTTATTATTTTTTTAACTTCCTACTTATCCTAGCTGTCTGCCTAGTAGTAAAGGTCTCTCTAGATTAGCGTCCTAGGGTAGGCAGGTTCTAACAGGGAGATGTGGAACACTAGATAGATCTTTGCATCCTTAGGTAGCGCAAGTTAATAGTTAACTAGGCTAATCTGTTTAGAAATAAAAAATAGTCTAACCTTAATCTTGTCTAGTTTTTTTATTAGTTGCCTTATGCGTAGATTCTTTGTAAGGAGGTAGACTTTATCCCCCTTTTTTAGCAGAGGTGCTGTTTTTTATTTCTTGTTAATATAAGAGATGCTTCTTAACTAAGCTTTAGTAATATTATCTAGCAATTTGTAGTGTACTTCCTTTAGTGCTTTAACTAAGGTAATTGCTAATTCTATTTAGATATTATTGTCTAATAACCTAGTAAAGAGATTTAGATGTCTGCTGTAGTTCGCAAAGAACAGCGTGTAGCCTGTTACTTCTGAAAGTTTATTATTATATGCAATTTGTGCTATAGGCAGTAGTAAAACCTAGTTGTCTTGCTACTAGTTGCAGTGAATTTGGAGATATGTCTCTATTATTTAGTTCACTCTTTCTGTCTGTCCGTCTGTTTGCCGATGATATGCCGTGGATAGCTTCTTCTTAGTGCCTATCGCTGCTAGCAGCGTGGTCTAATAGTTTGACGTGAAGAGCTTATCTCTATTGCTAATAATTAACTTAGGTATACTATAGTGTTAGATAATTCTGTCTAAAAACACTTATATAAGCTGCTCTGCAGTGTAGCTATGATAAAATAGTATTATCTTGGCGTACTTAGTAAACTAGTCCACTATAATAAAGATTAAGTTATAGGTATATCCTATTACAGGATCCTTAGAGACAGGTAGCTGTGTGACGAAATCTATTGTGATGTTTGTCTATAGTGCTGTTAGCAGCTCTATTGCCTGTGCTTCTCTGTGCTTGGCGTGCGTGCTGTGTTTGTTCTGCTGACAGCTTACGCAATTCTTAATAAACTTACTAACCTTATTACGCATATTTAGGAACTTATAATGTCTCTTAATAAGTTTCATTATTCTTATAATGCTAGGGTGTCTGTGCAGTAGGTTGTTATAATAACTACTTATAATTTATTATTCTAGTTCTTTAGGAACTTTTAACAGTACACATTATTTTTGTTAAACTAACATTATGTTGTTAAGCTGCTGCAATAGTCCTAATAATCTATCTTTATTAATACTAAGGATAGCTAATTTGTTAATTATCTTAGATCCTGCGAGATTATGTTGTCTGCTAAGTGCGTTAGCTCTACTGTTGTCCTTTCTAGGTGTATAGAGGATCTTAAACTTGTATTGTCTAAGGGTCTTAGACTATTATACTTATTATCTGTTTAATACCTTTATAGTTATAAAGTATACCAGATTCTTGTGGTTAGTGTAGATTGTAAGTTCTAAACAACTTTTAGCATATACTTACTAATATTCTAAGGTAGATACAATCGCAAGTAGTTCCTTATTGTGCACATTGTATTGTTCTTCTAGTCCTAAGAACTTACGTAAGTAATAGGCAATTAGGTGCTAGTAGCTATCTTATTCCTGTGTGATGCATGCTCCTAATGCTAAATCTAAGGCGTCTGTTTCTATTCTTAGCAGTTCTCTGCTCCTAAATATGACTAATATAGGTAGATTAACATAAGCCTGCTTTAGCGTTTTAAAAGCGTTATCCTAATCTGTGCCCTACTTAAAGGGTATGTCCTTCTGCATAAGTTTAGTAAGTAGTAAGGCCTTTATAGAGTAGTCCTTAATAAAGTGTTAGTTAAAGTTAATAAACCCTAGAAACTCTTAGATGTTCTTAACAGTCTTAGGTATTAGCTAATCCTTTATAACCTAGATCTTATCTTTGCTTATCTTAACTCTGTGTCTCCCTACAACAAACCCTAGGAATTTGACTTCCTCCTTATGCTACTTGCACTTCTTAGGTTTTAGGCGTAGGTGTGCTACTCCTAAGCAGATAAGCACTTATTATACATATTTGACATGCTCTTCTAGTGTTTTGCTGTACACTAGGATATTATTAAGATACGCTACTACAGTAATGTCTAAGTGTGCCCTTAATACGTTGTTAATAAGCGCTTAACATGTTACTAGTGCGTTAGTAAGCCTAAATAGCATAACTAAATACTTGTAATAACTATAACAGGTTCTGAACGCCGTCTTCTATTCTTTGCCTTCCTTTATGCAGATAAGGTTATACGCTCCTCTTAAGTCTAACGCAGTAAAGTACTATGCTCTAGCTAACTAATCCTGTAGTTTGCTAATGTTTAGTAGCAGGTAATAATTCTTAATTATAATATTATTAAGTTTTTAGAAATTAACATAAGGTTATAGCTTACTATCTTTCTTTAGTATAAATAGAATAGGAAATCCTGCTAGGGATTCTAATTCTCTAATAAATCCTTTATTAAGGTTCTCCTTAAGGTATTTGCACAGTTCCTTAAGTTCCTTTTCTAATATCTAGTATATAGGCCTAAATAGGGGCTTCTTACCTAGTTTAAGCTTAATCTTGTAGTCCTATTCTTAGTGCTGTAGTAATACCTTTACAGTCTTCTTATTACAGAAGAGGTCTATAAACTCTCTATATTTGTCTAGGATGTCAGGAGTTATACTGTCCTCCTTAACTGTTACTTTGTAATCCTAGGGCTACTTAGTATCTGCACAGTTAACTGCTCTATCTTAGCGTGTCTTGTTTGAAGAGATATTGTTAATCTCCTTCTTATCCACCAGCTGCGTTGTGAGCTGCGTGGGTTACTGTCTAGGTGTACCTAATCTATAACACTTGAGCGTTATTTGCTAGTTCTTCTAGTTAATCTATAGATTATGCTCTCTTAACTAAGGAAGTCCTAATATGATATTATAGGTAGCTGTTCTAAGAACATCTAGGTCTATTAATTCCTTGTAGTTAAATACTTTAAGACGTTGCTGTACTACTTTATAGGTTACAGTTAACTCTCCTAGCATTAGTTCTCTGTTAGCTACTTATAAAGGGTATAGTTCTTCCTTTCTTTACTTCTGCAAGCCTGCTTGCGTAATAGCGGATTAAGACATGTAGTTACTTTATGCTCCTAGGTCTAATAATGCTATTATCCTGGTGCCTTCTAGTATAATAGGGAATTTAATAAGGGAATAGGTCTTATTAGAATCTAGACGTTAATTCTAGGAGCCCTAGATGTTGTTAAGGGAACGCTCTTGTCCTGTTTCCTAGTAGCGTTTACTAGCTATATGTCTAAAAAAGACTTATTATAGGGTAGTAAGCTGCTTAGGTATTTAAGTAATTAGTGTTTCCTATATTTAGGATTTAAACACTTAACCTACTCTTAAAGGTAACACTCCTAGTCCTGTATATAATGCATGTCTATAATCTCCTCTACGCCTATAATTCCAGGAAAGTAGAGGTTTGTTTGCTTATCCTAAAGGTGTTCTAGGCAGAGGGTGTCTGCGCAGTCCTACTAGTATTCTTTGTAACCCTTAGGTTAGCTAGGAAACTACTAGCTGTTTAGCTTAAACTGCAGATAGTTATTATATGCATTATAGTAGCATTGCATAGCTAGGAGTTAAGGGTAACATAGATTCTAAAGGTCTTATTATAGTTGCGCTACGTAGTTATAGGTTAGCATGGCTATTTGTCAGCTAAAGTCAGGCTTGCCTACGTGTGGTTGTGTTGCTTAGCCTTTGTCTACCCATTTCGCGAAATCCTCTATATGCCATTCCTTATCAGATTTCTAGGCGTTAATGACTTGTTAATTAAACTAGGTAAGTGCTTTAGGATTATTAAGTAGGCACTATCTAGCCCTTATAACGTCTTTATCTATTAACTAATTATATGTGTTCCTTCTATCCTGCAAGCTTAACAGCTAAGTTATAAGGTGTAGTACTTCCTTCTTATGTTTAGGAATATTATTAATAATAGTAAGGTTTATAACTAGTAGCTAGATTCCCTAGGAGGCATAGGTCTAGGTTGCTTAGTTACTTAAGACTGGCGTATAGGACTCTTGTGTTCTGTTATATATAAGTAGACATTTTCCTTCTTCTAAGTAATATTTATTATTATATTAGTAGAAGGGTCTGTAGTTTTATTTGCTAATAATAATAATGCTGTCCTAGGTGTTGCATTCCACTACGTAGTGTTTTTTTAGGATTGTTCTAGATCTACTAAGGGTAAGGGTTAGGGTTAGGGTTAGGGTTAGGGTTAGGGTTAGGGTTAGGGTTAGGGTT